>ML675616.1:4287051-4407678 GCA_007922155.1 Mesoclemmys tuberculata | reverse complement strand
CTATGAGTCTATGAGTTACTCGAGATCTGCCAAGGTGTAACTAACAGGCATCTCCGAGGACTTGTGACTTTCAGGGCGCTCGGCAGGAGCATGGCCTCCACCTGCTGGCATAGTGAAAGGCAGGGGAGAGGGAGGATGTGTGGCTGATGCAAGCCACCTCCCTGCCTGCTCCAGCTGCCAGAAGAGAAAATTGGACCAAGGACTGGATTCAAGCTTGCCCATAATTGCGAGGCCGGGGATAGGGCTGGGGTGTGACAGTTGTTGAGCATGTGCCTGCGGCCACCTGGTTCAATAAAGCAACAAATCCATGCTCACCGGAAACTTTAAGGTGGTTCCTATGCTTCGGGCTTTGGCCACTCAGAGTTGCCCAGCAGCAGTGGGGAAAAGAACCCAGATCCCCCTGCCTCAACAGCATAGGCTGCTACCACTTCCACAAAAGGAAACTCTCCAGTTGCTGTGAGCAGTAGAGGGCCTATGAGCCACAGTTAAGCAGTTCTGATTCCATCCAGCAGAGGGCAGTGGTGACACATTAGCCAGATCGTTATTACAGAATTTGGAGACAGAAAGTCTGTCCATTTCCCCTAACTCCTGGAAATTATTCTTATGTGGGTGAATACAGAATGATTAGCACAGTTGGCTGCTATTTGTTGTTCTAGGAGCAAAACACTGTTATATTATTGTGCTGAAGCGATGGAAATACCAAAAAGGTGTAAACTCCAAGGAAAGAGAGAGATCTAGTGTGCTGCAAAGGATTAAAAGGGTGTCAGGAAAATTTTCCTGGCCTTGAGGCTGCAGAATAGTCTCCCAAGGGAAGTTGTGGGAGAACATTAAAAACTCATCTGAGCAATGCAGTAGTAAACTTCTTGCAGGGAAAGAATCCTGCCCAAGAGGGGCAAGGGTGGGCCTAGACTAGGCCGATGTCCAGCTGTCGCTACTAGTTTATAGAAACCTGCCCGTTTTTGCTGTTCCATGTCCCGTCACTCTCAATCCATCTCTTGTATCTTGTCCTCTTTTTAGATTCTAGTGCAGAGAGACCTTTGGGATTGTTGCTCTTAAGTTTTGTATCTAATTTGTTTGATAGACTCCAAGGCCAGAACGGTCCATTGTGATCATGTAGTCTGACCTCTTGTATAGCACAGGCACTAGCATTTCCCCCGAATATTTCCTAGAGCAGATCTTTGAAGAAAAAACATCCAATCTTGATTTAAAAAATTGTCTGTGGTAGAGAATCCAGCACAGCCTTGGGTAAATTGGTCCAATGGTTAATTCCTCTCATTGTTAAATATTACTCCTTATTTCCTGTCTGAATTTGTCTAGCTTCAACTTTCAGACTTTGGATCGTGTTCTACCTTTCTCTGCTAGATTGAAGAGCCCCTTATTAAATATTTCTTCCCCGGGTAGGTATTTATAGACGGCAATCAAGTCAGCCCGTAGTCTTCTCTTTGTTAAGCTAAATAAATTGCGTTCTTTGAGTCTATCGCTATAGGGCATGTTTCCAGTCCATTAATCATTCTCGTGGCTCTTCTCTGATTTATCAACACTCCTCTTGAATTGTGGGCACCTGAGCTGGACAGTAAAACTTCACCTTTTACACTGTAGGAACAGCTGCCCCGCTGCCATAGAATGAGACCCCAGGCTGGGAAACATCTGGCAAGTGGCACTGTTGGAAGTCAGTTGTTACCGTAAGAAGTGGGTGAATCAAGAGGGCCTCTATTTGTGCATTAGAAACAACCCTACACCTCAAGCGTAGCTGCATGGGGATGTGGTGCTGGTATGTAGGACATAAACTATTGCACGCTAAAGGAGAATGATTCCGAGTTCCCCTTTGGTGGCTAGTGCACCCCGGGAATAGGAGTCTACTACAAGTGCCAGCGAATGGAGTAACTCTTTTAGTGTGAGGGGTAAATGCTCTTGTTGCTAGGTCCTGGGTTCAAGCCTCACTGTTGGCCCAAGCAGGGCCAAGGTTAACTTACGCTGCCAGTCCTGGCTCAAACCCATCTGATGGCCTGAGTGTCGATGACTCTGCTGGAACTACCTCAGTACCAGGAGCGGGCTGGCTAGCAAGCCCTGAGGCACTTCTCACCGCCGAGGGGTCATGGCTGGATGAGAGGAATCCAGGGCCGCAGCCCTCTCTGCACTGGCTAGTATCTGGGGGCTACAGCTGTGGGGATCATTGCTGCGCCTTTCGCAGGCAGAGCGGCCGTGAGCCGAAGGCTGCCCTCCAAACCTAGGCCTGGGCATGTCACTTTCTCTCTCCATCTCCGGTCTGCGTCTATACAATGGGGATTATGGAACGTCCCTGCCTCAAAGGACCGTTGCAATGATAAACGCATTAAAGATTGGGAGGTGCTCGGATACTACAGTAATGAAGGCTGTCGTAGTACCTAAAACAGGTCAATATAATTCGCTACTCGCTGTCGTCTCACTGGTACCATCTCCTCCGTCTGTATTCCCCTGTGTGCTTGTCATCTGCTTAGACTGTAAGTTCCAGGGGGTAAGGGCTGTATTTATGTTCTGCGTTTGTACAGCTCCTAGCACCTGTGGGCCTCAGCCACAACTGGAGCTCCTAGGTGCTACCATATCAAAAATAATAATAAGAGCGTACTGGGTCAGACCAATGGTCCTTCTGGCCCAATATCTTGTTTCCAGCAGTGGCCAGTAGCAGAGTTTCAGGGGCAGCGTACAGAACAGAGCAATTTTGGAGTGATCCACCCATCCTCCATTCCTGGCTGACAGAGGTTTCAGGTTACCCTGAGCCTGCGGTTGCATCCCTAACCATCTGGGCTAGTAGCCATTGATGCACCTACCCTCCTTGAAGTTACCTGTTTCTTTTTTTAACCCAGTTATACTTTAAGCATTCACACCATCCCCTGGCAATGAGTTCCATAGGTTACGTGAGCGTCGTGTGAAAAAGTACTTCCTCTTCTTTGTATTAAAGCTGCTGCCTAATCATTTCATAGGGTAGCCCCTGGTTTCTGTATTGTGGGAAAAGGTAAATAACACTTTTCCTCTACAGCGGCCATGATTTTATAGACCTCTATTGTATCCTCTCTTAATCGTCTATTTTCTAAACAGCCCTAATCTCTTTTGTTCCTCCTCTCATGGAAGCGATTCCAAACCCTTGAGAATCTTTGTTACCCTTCTCTGAACCTTTTCCAATTCTACTATATTTTGAGCGCGGAACCAGAACTGGACACAGTACTTATGCACCATAGATTTATATAGCAGCATTATGATATTTTCTTCTTATTTTCTATCCCTTTCCTAATAGTTCCTAACATTTTGTTAGCCTTTTTGACTGCAGCTGCACACTGAGCTGACATTTTCAGAAAACTATCCATGATGACTCTGAGATCTCTTTCTTGAGTGGTAACAGCTCATTTCGACCCCATCATTTTGTATGTATAATTGGGATTATCTTTTTCAATGTGCATTACTTTGCACTTGTCAATGCTGAATTTCATCTGCCATTTGGTTGCCATCCGTCCAGTTTTGTGAGATTTCTCCCCCCAACGTCAGCTTTGGATTTAACTATCTTGAACAATTTTGCATTGTCTGTAAATTTTGCCACTTCCTTGTTCACTGCTTTTTGCAGCTCATTAATGAATATGCTGAACAGCACTGGTCCCAGTACAGGGACAATGCTATTTACCCCTTTCCAGGGGGAAAACTGACCATTTATTCCAAACCTGTGTTTTCTGTCTTTTAATCTATGAGCCCAAGTCTCCATTGACTTGCATCTTGCTTAACCCTTTGCATTAGTGCTAAGTGGGTATAAAACATTGTTAAACCAGAGTGGTAGCATTTTTATGCCCAGTTTGCACTGGTATAAAAGTTGACACAAAGTATTGGTGCAGCAGGTCCCTCGTGTTTAAATGGGGGTGAGAGCTGATTATTTTTTGGTATATATTTATGCATCTTGGGCAGCCCAAAAAGTGCCGAAAAGAGCTAACAAATGAAATTGACAAGAAACAGAATCCCAGCAGCAAGTGGACAAAGAGCATCAAAGTGGGAAGGTGTATCAGCTTTTGAAAAGACCCTTTCCGGTTTACACACGCACCTCATTTAAAAAACAATAAAATGTGAATTTCGTGTTGTTTGACCTTTAAGTAGAAAAGAAAAGCAGACGTACAGCTCATCGAGGCAAGGATTATTTCTATTATAGCAGCACCAAGAGACTGCAGACAAGGATCAGGTCCCCTTATACCAGGCGCGGCTCAAACACAACAGCAAGACATTCGGGGGACCTTTGAGCATCACCATTTCCAGTCTTCCTTTGAAAGTTGTTGGCCTGATTCTCATCTTACCCTGGCGTAAATCCAGAGTTATGAAAGTCAGTGAAATTGTGTCAATGTAAGTGAGATCAGAATTGGACCCCATCACTGGACATATTGATGGGATTTGAGCAATAGGTTCCTTGTTTTCTTAGGCCCAGATTCCATCCCCTTAATCATGCAAAGTCGTACTTTTCTTTGCGGGTGAATCTATGGAAAGCACTCACCATGAGTGGAGGTGGCAGAATCTGGCTTTCAGCTAAATAGTCAGTCAGCTGACCACTTAACTTTCTACACTCTCTCTTTTTCCCATCTCTCAATCTTCACATCTCTAATATCTGTCTACCAGCATGGGAATATTACTGCTGATTCTGTAGATACGCATCTCTGCTCCAGAAAAACAAAGATGAGGGCAGGGAGGTCAGTAGGCAGAGGGTGGGCCCAATCTGGGCCACCAGACGGTTTTGAACAGACCCTCAAAACTTTTTATTTACTTATTATCATTATTGTTATTTGTTATTATTTTCTGTGGAGTCTGGACCTTGACTATACCTTGATCAAGAAATGTGGACCTTGACAAAAAATAATTGACTACCCTTGATGGAGGGCTTCTTATTTTAGGTTTTAACCGATAAATACTGATAAAACAGCTCCCCATGATGCACAAAAATAAATAAATACAGAAAAAAAGACGTGTTTATCCAATAAAAACCAGAAAAACACCAGAAATGGTCACTTGTATCTAAGGGCTTGTCTTCACAGAACAGTGATGTGATTTCTAAAGCACACTAATATGTTGTGCATTAACTGAGCCCTGTGGCCCCTGCTGGTGTGCACTAAAGGCTCCCTAGTGTGCTTTACAAGTGTAACACAAACATAACAAAGAGACTGTGGAGATTATTCATCCCAGTATATACAAAAAGCCCCATAATCCCCTGATTTTTGGACACCTACATAGAACTCAAATTGCTAAAATTAAACCTGGAAAAACTAAATTAATAACCTTCCCTAGTCAGAAGCCCTACTAACATGGTATTGTAGATGCCCCATAACAGTGACAGTATAAAGTGGCTGCAAGTATTTTTAAAGTGGTAGAGTTCAGAGTCCTATTATATTTGTGAAGCTCACCCCATAGGCCAGAGGAGTGGGTGGTGTAGAGCTGGCTCAGGATTCCCTCGTGCTGGATCACAATATGCAGCTTTTCTCCTGAAACGGGAGCTCAGAGCTGAGAGTTAAAATGGAGAGAGTGGTCAGGATTAACAGACCAACGTTAATGTTGGTGCTACGACCTGAACTGGAGATTCTGATGTCTTTAAGTTTTTTGAACTACAACCTTCTACCTTCCTGACTTTCAACTGTTTTTATTTTGTTTTCTTTTTAAATAACAACATCATGCTAATAACGGTGCTTTAAATGAGGACATATATATAGCTTCCCCTCTGCTGATGCTGAGTTCTTGCAAGTCCGTTTCCTGTTGGACGAGAAATCAGTGACAAGGAGTCGGGGTATTTTAGTGCGATTTGTTTGTTTCCACTATATACATCAGTCCTTGAACAGAGGTGGTCACAAACAGCATATGCAGAAAAGCCCCTCTTTCAGAAATCTGAGCTCCAAAATCAGTGCTTAGTTCCCAGGAAGCAACTATGTCCCCAAAATTAAGGCTAGTTAGAGAGATTAAGACAGATAGCAAGCTTTTTTTGCTGATTGCAACAACTCCCCCAAAAGTGCAATGCAACACTAACTATAAAAGAGCATTTCTTCAAAGACTGTACACGGCTCACAGGCCAAGAAAAAGAACTTGTAAGACTATGTGTAATAGCACCAGCTGATAACTCCTGCCAGAACTATATTTACAACTTTCTCTATCATAATGAAGATTTTTATGTGGAAATTTCTTTAGGTTTTTAAAGAAAGCATATCTTTAATTGCTGTGAAAAGTGGATGCATGTGGAGTCACTATAAACTGCAACAGCATACGCTTTCTGGTTTTCTGGGGCTTTCTTCTAGATCAAGTTTTGTGGTTTTTCGAAGCTATGCCTGAATTCATCCTATATTCTTCCTCTCGACTTCTGCGGACTTTTTAAAAGGGTGCAGAACGCTTCCCAAACGTTCTAACCTTCATGGAGATTTGTGTAGCACTCAGAAGTTTGCAGCTTCTTTTCCCCCCTTCGTGAATAACCTTCAAATCCCATGTGGTTCAACGTATCCCTGTATACTGGTGTTTCTTAATGCCCAGTGAATGAAAACAAATTTGGGGTTAACAAGAAACAATCAATCTGAGCAAGAGACGCAATGGCAAAAAAAGATGATGTTAATATGCTGGCAAAGTATGTGTCACTTTGCGCTTTAGTGGCTGCTCCAATTAGCTGTTGCCAGCTAATGGGGTTATTCTTTTAGCTCAGGCGGTGTATGACTGTGGCTCTATAATACCGACTGAAGGGGCTGAGAGAAAAAGGAATCTCCCAGGGCTGGAGCAAAAAGGGAGAGCAAGATGTTGCATCTGTTGAATATTAAAGCTGACTTTGCCAAATAGCAGGGTCCCAAATTGGTTGGTTCTCGTATTTTGTCCGTTGGGAAATGTCCTTGTCGGTAAGCTACAGAATGGCCGAAGGGGTGGGAATGGGACTGTGTGCTTTTGTCTGAGCGGGTGGGAGCCTCGCTGAACTTGTCTCAGTTCGGAGTCACCACCTATTTGCTGTTTGGGGTAAGCGGAGTGTCGTTGCTGACTAGCAGTGGGCTACTTGAAAGGCAATCTCATGCTGACATCAGCTGTGATGGAAGGGAATCCTCTAGGATGGGGAGAGCGCCCCGTGACCCCCTCCTTCTGGAGAAAGAACCCTATAAATCCCCCGTTGGTGAGCTGCTGACACATTCTCATGGCGCCCATTGAAATGCTAATGCGGCTGCTTTTCCCCTAGGCCCAGTTTTCTGACATCCATGGGGAGACAATAGCTGTGGGGTCTCACCCTCAAGTTCATGGGACTAGGGGGCTGCCAGGCCTCCTGGGTCACTGCCTTCGAACAATCCAGGCCCATTCAGCGGGGTGCTGGAGCAGAAAATAGGCCTCCTTCAGTGCTTACTCCATCTTCCTTTATTGACCAGCCTGGCAAGGTTTACTCCCCTCGTGTCTAAACAGTACCAGGCAGCAGAGCCCCTTTAAATCAGGGAATCGACGGCATTTGAAAAACCCAATCCTTTTCCGAAGGCCGCTTGCCAAGAGAAGGGGAATCAGCAGTCCTCTGGCTTTGCTGACCCTCCCTTTTAAACGGGCTCCGTGCTGGAACGTGTCACTCTGCGAATATAATACTCCAGAGACATCTTTTAAAAGCCTTACACTGCATGGTGGGGAAGGTGCTGGATTTTCATGCCTGGAGAGTGGGGGTCAGAGGCCGGATCCACAACTGGGATAAATAGGCAAAGTCACCAATTTACCCCTGTCTGATTAACCTCTCCAAGTCCACAGAACGGGTGCCTCATGGAAAGCAGCAATGCCAGCTTTCTCCACTGATGTGCCTCAATCCTTTGACTGAGAGTGCATCCTGATAGGCAGTCTAGTGGCCTGTTTAACTATCCGCCTCTTTGCTAAAATGTAGTAGCAGCTTGCTGGTGGCTCCTGTGATGTGGACATCTGTGTGATTGACAACGGAGCGGGAAACCATCGGCTTCTCCTAGCCAACCCTAGTGGAAATGCCATTAGAGCCCTTCAGCTAGTGTCTCCGTTTCCATCAGCCTGTCTTGTGTGTCCTACTTCCCTCTCTGACTTCTGGTTTGAGAAATGCTAGACTCGGGAAGCAGTAGCCCCACAGATGCTCTTCGTTCTGCTCTGGGAGTTTAGTTGGCTAGTTGGGATCAGTCAGCACCACTTGGTAATCTTTGGTGAGACTCCCAGCTGAGAGGGGCCATTGGACGGCTGTTGGATGGTAACTATTTGGGCTAGGGCGAAAGGTCATTATTTCCTCCTGTGACCTTAGCTGGGTTAATTGGCCGCATATGAGAATCTGTTTTTTTCCCCTGGTGATGCGATTGATCTGATCTGCTACAAAATCATGTACCGCTCTGCTTGGAGGAATAAGAGGAGACCCCTTGCTTTTTTCTCAACACTAGGGTGTCAGACTTGTCCAGTGGTTGGGGCACTAGCCTAGGACTTGAGAGATCTGTGTTCAAGTCTTTGCCCTGCTACAGACTCCCTGTGTGACCCTGGGCAAGTCACTTAGTCTCCCCGTGCCTGTTTCCCCATCTGTAAAATGGGCATAATAGCATTTCCCTACCTCTCAGGAGTGTTAGGAGGCTAGCATTGCTCACAAGTGCCCGGCTGTGCCCATTGATTTGTTCTGATGAGAGCCAGACCCCTGGATGTCAGCCTGTGTGTGGTGTGCTGCGCTGGGCCTTTGCTCTCAGCTGTTCTGGAGGATTTAATTTTCTGTTGCTGGAATATGTCATTTAGTCCTGGTTACAGAAGAGTGAGGGATCTGAAGTTGGGGGACAAACCCAGTGTGTATGAATCACATTTCCCCTTCGCTGCTGTAGTTTACTTATTGCAGGGAGAGCCGTGACTTGCCAATGCTGGGTGTTCTGGCTTGTTTTACTCATACTCTTGTAAAATGTGTGTCACGACTTTCTAGTGACTAGTCCATGGAGAGGATAACAGCCTACAACTGCTGCCAGTTAATGGAGTTACTGCTTGAGTTCTTGGGGTGTGTTCAGATGCTGCTACTGACCCGTGGTCAGGGTTATCATGATATTATTTCTTAACGAGTAACAGTAATTGAATATGTTGGTGAAAAGGCCCATCCTGCAGATAACACAGCAAAGAGAAGCCAGAGTTGTCTAAGTCTCCAGCAGTCCTGGGAGAAGCTCAAGTGGATTTCAAAGAGGTTTGCCACAGCCTGGAGATTTCTCAAGAATTTGATATAGTGACTAGGGTGATTTCTGACCTCCTCCAAAATCGTTGCTGGCATGGAAGAGGTTAATCCCACTCCTGACCTCACGGAGCTCGCTTTCAGGATCTTTGGGCCAGACTGGGGGCTGGAGTAAATCAGCAGAGCTTGGCTGAAGCAAATGGAGCTACGCTGTCTTCCGTCAGCTGAGGACTTGGTCCTTTGACGTCTGAGCTGCTGCTGTCTTTCACCTGCAGTCGAACCGCTCAGGCTGCTGACAGGCCATCAAATTCTCGCAGATGCTGTTCACAGACTGTGAAAATGAATAAGGCGATATTTATTTACAAACCCCATTTAAATATCCCATTTGCAACACACTGGGAAAAATCAATTACAATAAAAATACCTTAAAAAAGCCCTGCACACTTTTGACCCTGCAGTCGTGTTCCTATCGTGCAGGAAAAACACGTGCTTGTTTAAGATGGATTGAGATTCCATGTGCCATGGCAGTGAGGAACTTTATGCATGCATGAGCAATTGCAGACTTAGGGCCTTAACATTTCTGAAAATTGGAAATAAGAAACACAAAGGCCTGGAAACAGACAATAAAAAAAAATCTGATGCCACTAAATTAGGGTGTGATCAGTTTCGGACCTTCCTCCATTGAGTCTTGTCCTTTATGAACAAACCTGGCAGTTTCTTTCTTTCTTTCTTTCTTTCTTTCTTTCTTTCTTATCCCAAAAAATTGTTTCACATAACAAGAAAGAAGCTTTCTAATAATGCACACAACGGGGGAGTGTTGCTGAGAGCAGCACAGCTTTTGGTGATACTGTAAATATAAAGTTCCAGAGGGGTAGATGTGTTAATCTGTATTCAGCAAAAACAACAAGAGTCCTGTAGCACTTTAAAGACTAACAAATTTCATTTCTGCAGGCAGACTGCCCACAAAAGCTTATGCCTGCAGAAATTACATTTGTTAGTCTCTAAAGTGCTACAGGACTCTCCTTGTTTTTGCTGTAAATATAAAGGATCCGAGTCTCCTCTCTCTTACATTGCAATTACACCATGGCACCTCCCTTGACTTCAGTGGAGGTATGGTGCCCTAAAACTGGTATAACTGCAGGCCTATCTACTTTATGGGGCTTGCAGTTGATTTGTTTAAGGGACTGTAAAAACAAAAAACAAAAATTGCCCCAATTAATTATTTAATAGGGGCAATAAAAGATAAAGGAAATTGCTCAGATTCCATCTAAAGCCCTGAATTTTATGGAGGTCAATTCCACACCACCATTGGCTTTCTTTAAAGCTTTTAGTAGCTGCTAATTGCTGTGCCTTGCACCCTTTGAAATGGTGGTTGGTGGGAGCCTCCATCTTCAGACTGATGCTGAAGAACCTGCTTTTCTGCTGTCCCATCATTTTATTATTTAACGGTGATACTGTGGGTGCATCGAGGGGCCTGACCCACTGTGCTAGGTGCAGTGAAAGTGGATAGAATGTGGCCGTCCCTCCTCCCTGTCCCAAAGAGTTTACTGTCTAAAAGACAAACTAACAAAGGTCTCGTCATGAGGTGGGAGAGAAACGGATCAAAAGTAATATGATGTGTGTAGTTCTTAGCCAATCAGAAGTAATTGCAACTCCGTATGCGTATTGCAATTTTCCATATGCGTTCTGTTAAAACTGACCTGTGTTAAATGATGGTTTCTCCAGCCCTATCTGGACTTGGGCCCAAGTGCTCAAAGGTATCTAGGCACCTAACTCGCACTGAAATCAATGCATTTAAATATCTTGGTTTTTGTGTGAGCTGTCGCACTGTATGGATTTGTTCCCGAGCAATGTGGTGCCCCATATATCTGAGTGAGGCCTGGGGGCACATCCCTATGCATAAGAGTGAGGCTTTTGGGATCAGGCTGTAACCTGTCTGAACCATTTCCTCTGTAGTTTTGCTGGAGAATATTTCCCAGAATTTGGAGGAAGCAGAGCACCTCCTCATCCTTGTATCAGTGCCCTCCTCTCCTCAGCATCTGTGCATTTCATACACAGCTGGAACCTAAAATCCATGTAGATTTTGAAGGTAGCAATAAGGGTGGATGAACAAAGACCCAAGCCAATTCTTGAATCAAATCAAACTTTTTTTGTTGAAATCTGAGAAAGTTCAGTTAAATGTTGGTGTTTGAATTCTGGTTACAGGGCCTGATCCAGGCTATAAAACTTGGCTCCATATCGATGCCATAGTAGCAAGATTAAAAGCATGGCTTTTATCCAATCTGTAGGCTGCAGCTGGTAGGTTATTGGGGTTTTGCGATCCTTCTTCTGAAGTGCCTTGTACTGTCATTAATATACCAGACTTTATGAACCACTAGATTTCTAGGATGGCATTTGCTGTGTTCTAGATTGAATTAAACCTCAACTCTATAAGCAGCACAAAAAGCTTAACTGAATGGCCCCGTTTCATTGTGAGCAGCCGCATTCACTCTGCTGGATTCAAATCGACCCAAATCTTAGAACAAAACGTGGTATCTGAAATCACAGGAATTGAGCCCGACCCACAGCAACCGAAAAGCAAGTTTAGCTCTGCTCTAGTTCCTGCATTACGGACAAATTCGTGGCGGTCTGTAACCGAGGCCATGTCTACGCTGCAAAGCCTATGATGATATAGCAACGCCACCGCTCTGAATGACATTAGCCAGGCTGACAAAAGAGTGCTTCTGTCAGCTATGTCAAGTTTACAATGGGTGTCCTGCCAGCGTAGCTACGTCACCTAGGAGGTGGGAATTTTTCACACTTCTAGCCAACACCTGGCACAACTTCGTCATGTAGTCCAGGTGGGACATGGACCATTCCTTAGCAGCAACCGTAGCGGCTGCCACTTCCTTCTGCTTCAGTGGCTTCACAACTTTCAGGAAACATTAAGATCTGCCTTTATTTTTGCTTGCTGACTTCATTTGAGGCCTCGTGCTGCTTATTCAGTCTGTTTTGCCTCTTCTCCTTCCAGGCTGATACCGGCTGTGCAAAGCATACCTCCCGCAATGCTGGCCTGAGATACAGACCCTGTTTGGTGAGTGGCAGATTTTTTTTCCACCTAGCTTTTGCATCCGTGGCCGGTCACAGCCAAATTGCATTTTAAAACTCTTAGCCTACTTGTTTATTGTGGTCAAAGGGAACGCTGTCAGGTAAAAATTAATACGTAAGGGGTCTGTTAGCCCCTTACTGAAACTTAGTGGTCTTTTTTGGTTGGCCACCTCTTGAGGGAGCAGGACCCTGAGATGGACACAGCCCCCAGGGCCAGTGGAGAGAGGCCAATTCAGGTCAGCCTGATTGACATGGTGGTCTGGGGGGGTCCCATCCATGGTGTGATCTACAGCTGCTTGCCTGGGCCTGCCTGGGCCGAGCTAAGGACAGAGCAACCAGCAGCTGGGAGATGAGATGAGCTGAGCATGGCCACGGCAGCAGGAACAGAGGAGCCTGAGGAGCATCCCAGAGAGCCAAGCAGAGCTTGGGGCTGGAGCTGGGGTTGGAGCCATCTGGAGCCGGGTGCAGTGAGCAGCTGGGGAGAGCGAGAGGGACCCCCGCTGCAGGGAAACGCCACCAGCCCAGAGCCCTCGGAGGGGATCGTGACCCAGACACTGGGGAGAAGAGCTCTGGCCCCAGAGCCTGGGAGCTGGTGGCCACAGCCAGAGCAGATGCCTGACTCTGCGTCCCTGCAGAGCAGCCAGGCCAGAGGCCTGTGATGTGTGAGACACAGACTGTGACTGTCCCTCACACCCCAGAGGCTCTGTGTGTGGTGCCCCCGTGCCAGAGGGGCGGCCTTGGGTGTTTTCCTTTAACATTTTTCCTCTTTTCTTTATTTTTTTTAAGTTGATTGTTGTTTAATAAATTGTATCTGCTTTGAACTGTACGCAGTGATCAGCGGGTCAGGGAAGCGTGTAGCTTCCCAGGGATCCTGGGCTCAGCCTTGTCAGGGTTACGGGGACCCCACCACACAGGAGAGTGGAAGGGGAGCCTGTGAGATCAGGCCGGCCTCTGGGTAAAGGGAGTGGGGACAAGGACTTGGATCCTTTTTCTAGACAATTCCACCGGGATTGTGTATGAGCCAGGATAATTCCCCACTATAACGGGCCCGTTTCCCCGCTTACAAATAGATATTTAACTGAATCCATTCCTGCCACTGGATGTATGGAGTACCTGGGGTATGGGCCCAGAGCTGGCACAGCCCTGCACCTTGCGCAGGCATGTATAGACTTGGGGAAAGTGGGTATAAATGGCTATTGCTCTGCTTTGGCAGCATTTTCCACCCTTTGTGCACAGGTTTAAATGCCTGTGCAAGCTACAAGACAGGCCCATCAGTTTAATATGCTTTATTTTGACTCTGTGTATCCTTATGACGTTTTATTTCTTTTGTATGAAATATCTTGAGGACTCTTTTCTTTTCTACAGCTAGGGTAGATCCTATTAATGTCACTTTTTTACTGTATTTTTATTGATTTTTTTTTTCTGTTGAAACTTTAGTGCTAAATAGCCTCACAGATGAAAAAGAAGTTTCAAACCCCACAGATTTAAAATGTTGATCTGGGGAATAGCACTTTGGATTAATAACTATAGAACATCTCACTTCCTTTCCCCTTTTATTTACTTTTTGCATTTCTCTTAGTTTAGCTATTGAGTACAGAACGGCAAGATTCGCTTTGCTTTCTATCCCTTTCACTTCCTCGTTCTCATGCAGTAGATAATGCGGCAATACTCGGGTTTGTCCTCTCCTTCCCCTAGGTCATGACTAGGGTTTGAAGCTGGGCTTTTCAGCACCATACCCCATATTGCTACCACTTGAGCCAAAGAAGTAAATCCATTAGGTTGTGGTGGTAGTAGCAGTAGGCTGTTACCTTGTGGGGGAGCTTCTCCCAAGCCTGAGGGGCTGGATGGGAGAAAGCATAAAGGTGCTTGTTTGAAAATTGAACAAGTGGGCTACAGAGGCTGGGATCAAGGGCTGAACTGAGGTGGGAGCTGCCATCTCAGTAGCAAATGATAGATGATCGGTAGGGTGGGACTGCAGCTGTGAAGCTGCTTGTATTCATTTTCAGGGCCTTTATGTTTGACTCGAGAGGAGGGGTGTGATGGGGCCAGCACCTCACATCAGCCCATGAGAGGCCAATTAAGTTACCTGGTGGCACCTGTGAGAAGGAGGGTCAGGGTTAATTAAGAGGAAGAGCTGGTATAGCATTATAAAGCCAGGAAGCTGACAGCAGAAGGGGGCTGCAGTCTCTCTCAGAGATGAGGGAGGTTGTCAGGGAGAAGGAGGTAGTCCAGGGGGACAGTAAGGCCTGAAATCCTGCCCTGGAGTAAGGAGTCTAGCAACAGGCTGGGGCCATGGGTGGGAGGGTGAAGTAACCGCAGGGAGTAGAAGAGGTTCCTGTGGTAAACACAGAAACAGACAAGGGAGGCGAGAGAGACTGGGTAGGAAGAGGCCAGGGAAACAACACATAGGATTGGGTAGGTCTGAGCAGACTTGGGTTGTGGGTTATTGGGTCTCCGGGCTGGAACCTGGTTTAGTAGTTGAGCCCAGGTTCCCCTGCCGGCCATTAGTGTAGTGACGCAGAGCCCAGGGCTGGGGCTGAACACTGCTAAGAGAAGGGATTCGGACAGCGGTCCTGTGGGACTTCAGAACCCTGAAAAGGCTGGACTAAAGGGGGACCTGGCCGGAGGGTGAGACGAGCCACTGCCACAAGAGCTGCTGTCCCAGAGCTAGACACAAGGAGGTCCACTGGCAGTGAGTGGGAACGCTGTTACAGGGAGTCAGTCGAGGGATGCAAAGAGGGTGACATGGCCAAAGTGAAGGACTAGGGAAATGATCTCCTCGGCATCATTCAGCGTGGATATTAGCAGGGCAAGGCTGGAGAGAAGGACGGTGAAATAACTGAGCTGTGAGATAAGAGCCTGGAAGAGGTTTTTAGCTATATGACTGGCTAGGAAAGGCTGTATCTTCGAGATGTTATGCCGAAAGAATGGGCAAGATTTCGGTGTGGCCTAGTTGTGAGGCTCTAGAGAGGGATCCGAGTTGAAGATGATACCCGGGTCTTCCACTGTTCTGCATGGGAGTAAATGACTGCACAAGGTGCAAGGCAATGGGGTATCAAGGCCCAAGTGTGTGTGATGCTCTGCTCCTGCAGAGAGTGCAGTCAGAAATATACTACTGTGCTCTACAGATGTTAACTAATAACCCTCCCAACAGCCTAAGGGTCAGGGAATTATCATCCTCGCTTTAGGTGGGGAAACTGAGGCATGGAGCTGAAGTGTCACAACTGGAGAGACTGGAAATGGGATTTCGGTGGTCCTGGGTCCCACCCCATGCTAGCTACACATGGCCATGCTAAGCAAGAGGAGAAAGGGGTTTTAAAAAAATATCTCTTTTGGAGATTATCACCTCTGAGAGGGGTGAGGTCTTTCGAGCGGCTTGCACAGGAGGGCTTTTGTCCCATTCAAGCCAAGGAGATGAAATAGTAAGACAGGGATTGCATTTTGCATTTAACAGAACACAGTATGATAAATACAAAGGCGGGGTGGGGGACAAAAGTTATCTTTGCAAAGGATGCCACCTGGTTTCTTGTAAATAAACAGAAGGGGCAGCATGGATTGAGGAGGCTCACTGGCTTCTAGTTTAATGGCAGGGCAACTGGAGCTCATTAATTCACTGCCTGCCCTCCAGATGTGTGTACTTTCCTTCATTAAATTATATGAGCTGGATCGATGTCTGCTGTTGTAAAGTAATATGAGTGTTCTGCATCTAAAGGCAGCCAGGTACGTGTTCTATGCTACGGGACCTATATATCACGCGCAGCATAAGGATGTGAATAGAACAGTAGGTGATAAATAGATGACAGTGTATGTGCCATCTCATTGCTGGATAAAATGAGATCATCTCAATTAGGTATCAAGCCATACAGGTTCGAAAAAAGAGGTTTACAAAATTACCTAAGGGATTTGACTGCAGAAGTCACAGTCTCTGTGCCTAAAACCCCTTAGGTGCTTTTGGAAAGCTTCCCCCCTACAAGTAATTTTCCTTAACTCATGTGTAGCAGCCTGTGCATTAGGGACAGATGGGCGAGAGCTCTCTCCCCACGGTTACTGTGAAATCCCGAGGGGCCATGATGGCGGGATAATCCGAGGTACCTGTGGATTTGTTGTTCTGATGACTTCTGTGTTATAATTTGTGTTCTTCATGGAAGAACATGTTCTGTTACTTTTTGGTTCACAATTCTAGATGCAATTCCCAGCCAGCAACGCCTCTATTTCCCCTCATTAGAACTATACTTTTGGAGAAGAAAAATGTGTAGTGTGGAAATAGACGAGACAGACAGGAAGTGTTATGAGCCCCATGCTACAAAAGCGATACGGAGGCACAGAAACTTGCCGAAGGTCACAAAGTGAGTCTGTAACAGGACTGTAAATGAACCTGGGTTACCGGAGTCCTAGTAACCCAGTGCGTACCCATTTTCCTCTTAGAAGCTTTAGTTCTTAGCAGTTTGTTTCTTCCTGTTGTTTATGCTTTATTTGAATTTATAAAAAGCCTCAGAAGGATTTTTTTTTGACGATTCAAAGCCATCTCCATAGCAACTAATGGTCGTGTTGCAAACAGATTATGACAGGAGATGGGGAATAAGGGGGTAGAAGCAGATTCACTGCTAGGCAACAAGGACCTACATTTAATGCAAAAGTTTCAAGAAATGGAAATAAAGAGAGACAAACACAAAACCCATTAAATGTTGCCTGTAAAGAGAACAATGTTCAAAGCTGCTGGTGTAGCTCTGCACATGGGATGGTCTTGCTAAAGGTGGACTGCCCATTTCTAGAGATTTCTGCTTGTCCTCACAGTACCACTGGGCGAGATTTTTTAGAAACCTGGAACTATTTGTGACTTTGACACAACTGGTTTCAGCCATTCACAAAAGAGCTGGAGGAGAAGCGGTGGCTCACAACTGTGAGGCCAGTGGTTACTGCAGCCATGTGGGATGTGAAGGATGTGGGTGTGGATCCCTGGTCTGGAACAGACTTTTTCAGTTCACCCCAAATTCTCCAGAATTTCAGATTTGGTTAGATCCAAACTGATTTGATTCAGAACTGCCATTGAACTGAAAAATCTGTTGTTTGCTGAGCCTCTAGCGTCGAGACAGCAGCCATGTTGTGTGGTTGCTACCTGTTCTCTCTTTCTCTCCTCCCTCCCATGAGCCAATTTAAAGACTTTACTTTTGTTCTTTCTTGTTTGCTGTTTTCATTCCTCTGAAACAAATCGTTTTTATACTGAAACTTCATGGTTGTGCACGGGGGAAAAAAACCCCATATTTTCCACGAGGAATCAGCATCTTTATTACGTACTACTGTAGCTCAGTGATTGCATATTATTTACTGTAGGGAACAGTCTCACACTGGCAGAGAGCTGGGCTGGATGATGTATTGGGTCTTTTCTTTCTCTAATGTCTGTGATTTCCTGGACGTTCCCCATAGCTCTTCTGTGGGGTCTGCTCAGCTGGGGACAAAGAGGAGATGCTTGGAATAGAAGAGGAACTCCTATAGCCCATTAAGAAAGGATAAAACCCCTTCTGGCAATGCTGCCGTTACTGCTACTTAGAGCCAGGCTCTTGTGGCCTTAATGAGCAATCAGCATTTGTTATGGATTCTGTATGTCACACATGGACAGTAACAAATGTTTGCCAGGTTCACACAACAAAGCTGCTAATTAGAGCAGTTCTCAAGCTACAAGCTTGAGGAACCCAAAGGTTAGCTGTGAAATAGTCTAATGAGAAGTGGAGCGTGGAGCGCAGGAAGCAGCTGCCTGCAATGACTTTTATGTTTGGAACACGCCGAGGACTTTGCTCCCTATTAAGCAGTGGTGCCCAAACTTTTCTTGTTGTGCTGCCCCCCGGTAATGGAATCTGTCTGCACCCCTCCTCCGTTACCGCACAGCCAAGGCTTCCTCTGCAGAACAGCTTGGGCTGAAGGCGGAGCTGGGGCAGAACTGGGGACGGCGGAGAGGGAATGAGGACAGAGCTGCGCTGGGGGCAGGGCAGGGCTGGGTGGTGCTCACACCCTGTCCCCTGTGGGGGCTGACTCAGGCTTGCTGGCACCCTCTTGGGGAAGGAGGGAGGCGCGCCCCATAGTTTGGTGGCTACTGTCTTTAGAGCAGCTGCTGTAATTAGGGTTGCAGAAGAGTTCTGTTACAACGCTCCATTCCTACACACACAACATTCACCTCTTTGGCCTCTGCCTGTAGGAAAATGCTTAAGTGACATAGGCGCTGTCATCCTGGATCAGATGCGAGGTCTGTCGAGACAAGTGTCCTGTCTCTGATAGTGGCCAGCACCAGATGTCTCCGAGGAAGGTGCAAGAAAGCTTGAATTATGGAACAACCTTCCCAGAGAGGAAACATTTCCTAACCCCGTTAGTTAGCGATTCGCTGATGCCCCGAAATATATTCTCGGGCCTCTGAAAAGCAGGACCCCTAGAAGGGTCTCACGTTGAGTCTCAAAAATTTAGTGCATGCTTCCGAAACTGTTTCTCTAAGTGGTGGTAAATCTGGTGGCTGTTTGGTGGCACAAGTGATACGAGTTGGCAGTTCTCCCAATTCCTTGGGGGACAGGTATTCATTGACTGTCTCAGCAAGAGGCAGAGGAATTAAGAGGCCACAGAGAGACTAACTCTTAGTGGTGGTCTGGCTAAGTTACTATTGAGGCCCATGGTCTGGGCTTGGTGAAGGAAGCTAATATTGCCCCAGTATTACTTGCCCGGTGGCTTGTCAGCAGAACTCGCTCTTCACCAGTGTTACATTTGCATTAAACCCTGTTTTCTCTTCCAGACACATGAATGTTTGGCTTGTCCAATAACTCTGGTAACCTAGGAGAAGTTTCTGCCATAGGATGATGAGGTTGTCATATGCCAAGATACTTGCTCTAGCAGCTTTCTTGGCACAGTCCAAAGCCTTGGATGAAGGTATGTGTGTCGTGTCCAACATAATCGAAAGCAGGTCACTAAGGCTAACGCTCATGGCAGAGAAGTTAATGTCTTTTCCAGGTGGCTATATTTGCTAGTCTAATGAGCTGTAGCTACCTGGTAACACCCACGTCACCAGTGGGGTTTCGCTCTGGGATCTCTGCTGTCAAGATCACAGGCCACTGTTACTTGAACAAAGAATTCTCTATTAGCCGTGGCTAGCAGGCTGAAATAGTCTCTGCAGCCAGCCACTGTCAGGAGATATGGTTGTACTTACCGAGCCAAGATCTGGGAGCTGTGAATTATGGGTTCCAGAGGAAACCAAAGAGGATTGTGGGAACTGCCAGACAGAACTGGTCCCGCAGTCTGACTAGCCCAGGATCGTGTCTCTGATACTGGCCAGTACTAGATGTTTCAGAGGAAGGCGTAAGAACCCCACAGAAGCGGATGTGGGATAAGTTGTCCCTGCACCTCCCACACTTCTCATTCCGATCTCTATCAGTTAGACTCAGTCAGGGTTCGTGAGACTTTATCAGCCACCGCGCAGACAGCCTTGCAGTTTTGCATTTATATCCCACTGGCTTTTCTGAAGTCCGCACAAAGCCAGTTCGGGGATCCAAATAACAAAACACCAAGTCTCATCTGCTCCCTCTCTCTCCATCATCCACAATCTCCTCTCTGATTTTTTTTTTGGAGGGGGCCCAATGTATGGTATTAAAAAGCTGCTGAGAAATGTAATCCCAAAACTGTATGTGTCAGTGGGCAGGGGCACTGCCTGTTCCCTCAGGGCTGTGCCAGCTCGGCATGAGATGCCATTGCTCTGACCTGCTTGTGTTTTACGCTCAGCGCAAGTGTCAGTAACTGCCCCAGGTGCATGGCAGGGGAGAATCGGCTCTGTAGCGTCCAGCCCATCCCTCCGTGTCTGGAGGAAGCCCTTGTCGAGAGGAACTAGTGGGCAAGATGTAGGAAGGGGAGCTGTATGAGTGGGTAAGGGAGGAGATCTGGTACGATGTGGGTCCACCCATCTCCCTGCATGGCGAGGGAGGCTTCAGCAAAGCCCTACGCAAGCTACTTCGGCCACTGAGGAGGAAGTTTGCTTCCCCTTGTGCCCCAGCGTCAGGTCCAGTTAGGTCAGCACAGGAGGCAGGCATTAGGCACTGCAGTACCATGGTGGTAGGATTTTAGTCTGTGTGTGCTGTCAGCAGCCTGGGACAAAGCACAATGGACTGTGTCTCACTGCCTAGCCCCTCCCGCCCCGCCACCTAAGTGGGCATCTTCCCACTCCTTGCACAGTAGACTCAGAGCAAAGCGTTCCCCAAAAATCTGCTTCCATAATGTACTGTTGAAGTGCATTTTGCACATGTCTCTAGTGGCTGTGCAGTAGAGGATAATAGCCTACTAGTGCTGCCAGCAAATGACATTGCCCCTTTGCTCGAGTGTTTAAGTTCTGTGCTGGTGATGTGAGGGTTGTAGGTTAAACCCTGCTGATGACCCCCAGGGGGTGACACGGCCCCTCTAACTGGGTAGTTTGGAGCTGATATGACTTTCTGCTGCTGGAACTCAGTCACCAGAAAGTCCACGAGGGCCCTCATCCTACAAGCTGCTTCTCGTGGGCAAACTCGTGCACTAATCCAGGGCCACACTGGTTATTAGTTGGCCATAAGGGTCCAGATGCTTGGATCATGAAGTGTTCCAGAAATCCAAAGAGGAACACAGGAATTGCCAGACAGGACTGGGCTCTAAGCTTTTAAGAAAATGCCTGGAGCCTTCAGAAAATGCAACAAGGGGTTAATGGCAGCTTTGGAATTGGCTGCAAAATTAACTTGATTAAATTCTTGCCCGTCAATTAAGCCAATATCTTGGACTATAATGCTATCTAATTCTCAGCCTGGAACAGTGCAATAAATCAACGTTTACAGATGTCTCCGGCAAACCTTTGATGGATGAAACGGGGTAATTTCGGAAGTGCATGGAAAATTTCAAATAAAATCATATCCCCCTGTGATTAATATAGCTGTCTGTGTTGGTATTTGCTCCAGAAGGTACCAAACCAGATATGCTTAACCTCACATGCTTTCAAAGACAGCCTCAGGTGCCTGATCCAAACGGCCTCAATGCTGGTTGCAGGGCTAAGCTGGGCGTGATCCTGTATGGCGCACAAAGCCCTATATGAACGGGGCCTTGCCATGGGGCAGCTCCTCTTTGTCCCCGTCTGCCCATGACTGTCTTATGAAAGCCCCATCTGGGGGGAATTGACTGCCCCAGGGGGCTGATTTCTAAAAAAGCACTTCGACCTAATAAAGATTACCCAAGCTCAGTTAGAGCCAACTCCAAAGGGAGCTGGGCCACGGGTGGCTGGCTGGGTCCGATAGAGGGGAACTCCCAAGACAGGGAAGCCTGAACCAGAGGTCTGAATGTGGAGCCTTGAAGGGGAGCTCTTTGGGGAACCTACCACGATGAGGAACTCTGGTGGAGCGGAGCCTCTTAGCCGGGGGCCTTTGCCACGTGTCCCCCAGATGCTGGCCGGAAGCCTGGCCTGGCAAGGATCACCTGCTGTCCCTTGAGAAGTGTCACCGCCCACAGACCTTCCTGGGCCTGAGACCCAAGAGAAGGACATTACTTGGGTAGGGGCCAGAGGCCTAACAGCAGGGGCAACAGAGACTGGAACCAAGAAAACCCAGAAGGGAGACTGGGTAGAGGGGACCACTGGACTCAGATGGGTGATGTGGACTTAGAATCTCCTAGTCACTACGCTGGGATGTTGGGGTGAATGTTTTGTTCATGTTCTGCGTTGGCTTTTCCATTAATAGACAAGACAGTCTGCGAGTAAGGGTTCTTTAATGCCTTCACTGGCTGTGTGGACTGGTTGGTGCCCTGGCCAAGGGGCAAATTAAGTAAGGCTCCTCTGCAACCGTAGGCCTGCTCACAAGGGGGAATGCTATTCACAACAGCATTCTGATCTGCAGCTGCCCTCCTGACATGGATAATTTCGGTGACACTATTCAGGCCGGATGCCCCTTCGGCGGTCACTTCCATCTGTGCAAAGTGGCTGCAAACGAGGACGGTAACGGCGGGCAGCTGCTTCGCCTGGGGTAAATGACAATACCAGGAAGGCAGAGGAGAGCCAGGCCCTCGCAGAGCAAGGACTGTCAGTACGGGTATGTCTACACAGGAGCTGGAGATGTAATTTCCAGCTCAGGCAGACATACCCACATTAGCTCTGATGGAACTAGCATGCTAAAAATAGCAGCGTAGCCATGGCAGCGTGGGTGGCAGGACAGGTTAGTTGCCTCAAGAATGATCCTGCCTGAAACCTACTTCCAGCTCCAATGTAGACCTACCCTCTAAGTAATGATTACATGATCGGGCCCTGTATGTAACACGCCTACGAACATTTAGGCCCATGTAGGCATTTACAGGACTAATGGCAAAGGCGCTAAGCCCCCACTGGGAGCTATTTGTATTGCATGTAGTACCCAGAGCGCTCAGTGCTTTTGTATGCCAATTACAGGGTGATTTTTTTCGAAGCACAGCACTGTTTTGTTTTGTT
Organism: Mesoclemmys tuberculata; assembly: GCA_007922155.1. NCBI lineage: Eukaryota > Metazoa > Chordata > Testudines > Chelidae > Mesoclemmys > Mesoclemmys tuberculata. The sequence continues at coordinate 4,385,002 of ML675616.1, read as the reverse complement.
TGCAAATCTTCCTAGGCAGGATTCACCCCTCCTCTCAGGGAATGTGGATGATGGACAGATTGAAAAGGGGTGGGAAAAGGGAATTGGAAAAGGGACAGGTCCCTCTCTCTGGGAACCTTGGCTCTGATGGCCCCATAGGATCTCTTGCTGCATGGGGACAGTGGAGAGACCAACGTCAGTTACAATAGGAATAGCGAAGAAGTATTATTCTGTGATAAAAAGAATCACTCAGGCTTAAACAGCTCAGCTGTGTCCCTCTTACTCTCGTGAGTAACTCCCTTTAATTATAGGAGTCAGGGTGAAGCCCACGGTGCAAGCTGGAGCAGCCCTGGGGTGGCTCTAATGTACGCTAACCTTGCAGGGCTGATAGTCTGTTCCACAGTCCAGCATAGTTGGGACACGAGGTCCTTTGGTCATCATCCTGGCATGCTGGCAGAGTGGCCCAGAGCTGCCTACATTGCCTTGCTCCAGGGGAATTTCCCAGCAATCTGGATGGAGCAGCGGAAAGGGGACTGAATCCATCCCATGCTGTTGGTTTACTTGTCCCCAGAGTGTTAATGTGGAATACGAGCAGGATTTCTGTGAATACCAGGAAGTGCAATTAAGAGGCAAATGGAGAGCAAGCGGCTAGAACTGGGTGACCTTTTTTCAGTGAATAGTAAGTTCACCAAAAGACACATTTTGGGGGGCATCCAAACTTTTTACCAAATTCAGTGAATCATCCTGGCCAAAAAACCCCAACGTATTTTGAAAAAGTCAGAATGGCTTGTTTGGGACCTTTCAAACAAACCACGCCCATTTTTCTTTGAGAAATGGTGTGTTTTTATGAAATTACACTATTAAAACACTCAAACCAACCAAAGAAAGGGTAAAAAAAAAAACATCCACAAAGGACCTGAAACAAAAAAACATTGTTTCTGGCTCACTAAAACGTTTTGTTTGAATGGAATTTTTTTTGATTCAGTCCCGGCACTGAACAACCAAATATTCACTCCGCTCTAGAAGTGTCATTAGCCATGGCGCGCTAGAACCCACCAGTTCCAGAGCCTGGCACAAGACCAATCCGAATCACTTCTGAGAACTGAAACTCAACCATAGAAACTTGCTGAAGTTACTTACTTAATCTGCCACTTGCTCCGATGGCCTCTTTCCCCACTCCATTGACTTACTGAAGTGACTCCTGGCTTACCCCAGTGGAAGGGAGGTCTCAATCAATCAGGCCACGAATAAGGCTGTTGTACAGGTATGACTGAGGGCAGAATTTGGCCATTATTTATATTGGAGAGAAAGAATAGCCCAGTGGCTAAGTTGCTAGCCTGCGAGTGCTTGGTTCAATTCCTTGCCCTCCCTACGTGACCTCAGGCATGTCACTTGGGTTCAGATCCTTAAAACAACACCATGAACCTTCTGGACTGAGATCACCAACAAAATCAACGGTGGTTAGGTGGCTAAGTATCTTTAGAAGATCTGGGCCGCCGGCTGTCTGCACCTCAGTTTCCCCTCTGTAACGTGGGCGCTGTGGTGTTGTAAGAACAATGGAGGTCGTGAGGTGCTCAGATGCTATGGTAACAGCAGCCATGTAATTACCTCGGAGCCAGAGATTTGCAAAGGGTTTGCATCTCCGAGTCAGCTTCCGATCGCCGTCTCCTTTAGGTGTAGTATCGTTAGGAGGGTTACGTGACTGGCAGGGCTGACGATCCCTCAGATGCTTTACATGCTAGCTGGTCCATCACAAGCTCCTTGGCATAGGACCAGCCTCCCAGCCCATGCAGCCGCTCTGTTCTTCTCCCTGCAGCGTGTGGGACGGCAGAGGTGGCCGACATCTTGTTCCTGGTGGGCGAGTCCTGGAGTGTGGGGGAAGACAACTTCCAGCTGATCAAAGACTTCATCTACAGCGTCATCCTCTTCTTTGAGAATGTGGCAGTGGGCAAAGAGGGTGTTCGGCTGGGAGTGGCCCTCTATGCGGAGAAGCCAAGGTGGGGGCAAACCTTCATTTCCCGTCAGCACGGAGGGACTCTGAGTCCCATCTCTGTCTGTCAGTGAGGCTGGAGTGGATTTATGTGGTACATTAAAGGTGCATTCAATTTAAAAACAGGAAAGATGCATTTACAAAGGCTGGGGCTTGGTCTGAAGCCTCGTCAGATGCCAGGGTGATGGGCAACCTTAGCATTTGAGCAGATGAGCAACACCTGTAGCAGTAGTGTTTTAGGGCATGGAGAGCTTCAAATGAATGTTTACTTTCATTTGACTGTTACATAACTCAGCAAAGAGATTCAGAACAAGCTGCAGCCCGTCGCCGTCCCTCTGCCGTCCAAACACACCCCTCCTGCCAAAATGGAGGACGACCAGCCCCATATCCTTATGCAGCAATGGCCGCTGCGATCATGTGCTGTGTAGTAGAAAGTGAGAACCTGAGACATGAGGCCTAGTATAACAGGCCGGGTGGGAGGCGTGAGGCCTGAGCGGACCTAGCAGTCAGGCCCTGCTGTTATAAAGCAAGGTTAGCAGAAACCAGAGATCACAGAAACTGGCAAGAACAGAACGGGCGTCGCAGAAATACACATTCCTTAAGAAACGCTCGGCACAGAACACACTGATACACGCTGGTACACGCTCATTCCTCAGAGATAACAAGGACACGCTGCCCCCTCCCAGCTCAAGATAACAACGTGATGGCCAGAGATGTTTGATCAAACCATTCAGTACGCAGTAAAGGGTGGTACCTGGCCACGTCAGAGGGTGGCAGCTACGCACGTTAGAGAGGCAACATGAAATTTGTTTGCATGGGTGGCTCGTGAGCCACTCGTTCGGGGAGGCTAGCCCCAGCCCTGCCCCTTCTCCCCAAGCCTCTGCCCCTGCCGGAGTTTGCCCAAGCGCCAGGCCAGCCAGGCAGTCCCAGCCCCGGAGTGCTGAGCGCCGGCCAGCTCCAGCACCCACCCAGCCCGGCTCTGGGATGGCTGGCTCACCCCGGCAGCACCAGAGTGCTGGGTGGTCCCAGCGCTAAGTTGGCCAGCCAGCCTCACTGCGGAGTGCCGGCCTGGCCTGCCCCAGCGCCAACCCACCCAGGGTCCAGGCTGGCTGGCCTGCCCCAGCACCAGGTGTCCGGGTGGCCCAAGCGATGGGCAGGACCAGGAGGCCCTGGCCTGGGAAAGCTGAGATGGGCTGGCTGCCCCAGCACGCCCCAGCGCTGGGATGCCCCAGACCTGGAGCATAGGGAGGCACGAACACCAGCCCCGGCCAACCCAAATCTCTCCAGTTAGGCTGCCTGTGTCCCAACCCCTGCCCGTTTCAGGGGAGAGGCAGCTGAGAGTGATGGTCGGCCATGCTAGGCCCATGCCAGCGGGATGCAGCAGGATGGGGTGGGGCCTTGGGCGGGCCATGCCTGGCTGTCAGGGAAGGCTTGGCCTTATGGCCCCACCGCCCATGTTTGTTTGGATCAGCATACAACAGAGGGTCTCAAAGGGAGGATCTTTGTCTGGCCGAGCAAGGAACGGAAAGTCCCGCCATTTACTGAGCCACTCCACTGTCCTGGGCATACATGTATTAAGTACACTGGTAGCACGTATAGGGCGCTTTTTACCAGGCCTCGTTGGCAATAAATCTGGCCGGTGCCTTCGTTACTGAAACGGATCTCTGGTCTTTTTGGGTAACGCGATCGCAGTTTGCTGCATCGGCTGTGTGTGCAGAGCTGGGACAGCACACACACTGGGAGTGCGGAGCCCCGGCCCTCTGGCCTTCGCAGTTCAGAGCCCTGCTTGCTGCATCACTTATGAATGTAAAAGAATTTCTTGAGCCCCGGCACCTGTTTCATTCTGAATTAAGCACTGCCTACAGGGTATTTTGACACTTAACGCCCACTGATTCCAATGGGAATTAATGGCCTAAATCCCTTTAAAAATCTGGCTCAGAGTCAGCCGGGGGGTATCCCTTGCCTCAGTAAAACGGTGTTGGGGAAGCTTCCCGCTGCTGCTCTCAGTTCCATGCATGCAGGCAACCGCATTCACAGGCTGTTCATCCTCTCCCGTCCAGGGGTTGCTCTGGTGCAGTCAGTGGAGTTGCATTGGTATAGAAGCAGAGTCAGGGAGAGGAGACAGTCCCAATGGGCTTGCATGTGGTAACTGAAAGCACCATCGCCCTCCGTATAGTTTAATAAAGCGTTTTGGACTCAGCTCGGTTATCTCGCATGCCTACCTGGGGCTGTAGAATTGGGGTGCAGATGCCTCAGCCTGAATGTCTACACCCCAGTTTTACAGCCCCATGAGCCAGAGTCAGCCGCCGTGGGCCAGCTGCAGGTGTTTAGCTGCTGTGTAGACAGAACCTGAGAGTCATAGATTCCAAGGCCAGAAGGGCCGCTGTGGAACTCAGGCCAGAGAACTTCTCCAAAATAATTCCTAGAGCAAATCTTTTAGAGAAACATCCAACCTTGATTTTCAAATGGTATGTGATGGAAACTCCATCACGTTCAACTGGGACCAGTGGTAGAGTCCTGAACCTCTGGGCCCCACCTCTACAGATCAATATCCCTCTTTCAGTGGCACGACATTTCAGTGGGAAGAAGGCGAAACAAAGAGAGCTGGCGTATCCGTGTGTGATGTCCTTTCACTGACTCTACGTGCCCTTTCCTCTCAGAAGTAATTGAGGTTTGAAGTGCCAGCCTAGGCCTTTAAATGTTGCATTGTGCAATCCCAACTGTGATTCATGGGGGATGGTAAAGAAACATGCTCTTTTGTGCACCCCTTTGTTTCCTGCCCCCAGGGTGAGCATTGAGTTGACGGATTACATCACCATCGAGGAGGTGCTGGTGGCCGTCAGGGAGCTCTCATTCAAAGGTGGCAGTGCAAAAACAGGAGCTGCCCTGGCATTTGTGGCCCACGGGGTGTTTGGTCCGGCAGCATCGAGAGGAGATGCAGCAAAGGTGAGACCCCCTTCCCCCCATGGCCATCTGCAACAGGTTGACCCAGGACCTCCGCATCTAAGAGCATGAGCCACTACTGCTTGAGCTAAAGGAATAGCTAGGCCATCTTGGTGGCAGTTGCAAACTCATGAACATCTATACATGGCTTAGCCATCAGAGGCGGACAGAGAGCCACGCTGTGTTAGTCCCAGTTACGTGAACAACAACTGATGTGGCGGATGGATGGTGTGTGCCTGGAGGGTCTCCTTGGGGAACATATAGCCCAGCGTGGCAGAGCAGCAATGAAATCAGGGAGTGTTATAATTTCTTACTAAAGAAGCCCTCTTCTGACTGGGTCGCCCGCTTCCCTGATGTGAAATGCTGTGTATTCCTTTCCACGTTAGGAACTTTGAATTCTGGGAAGCCTCAAATTAAGCCTGAGCAATTCTTGTTTGCTCTGGTGACCCGTGAGAGACAGGGCAAAAGGGGAACGCTGCCCTGCCTATCTGACCCATTCATCTCAGCTGGCTGCTACAAGGAGGTTGTCACCAAGGGGCTGCGAGGCATGTGCAGTGGGATACAGACCTGCTCCCTTCAGCCACCGTTTTAAATCTGGCCCTGGCTGACAGTGGCTGGAGGTGGTTATCATCTGATGGCTTGTTGCTGGTCTCAGGCCTGTGACCGAGGGTTCCTGGTGTCTGAGATGCGCTGGCTGGGGAGTAGAAGGTGGGTGAGGAAGGAAGCTTCCACGGATGTGATTCCTATTCGGTGGAGAAGCAGCAGCCTCCACTTTCCAAGATCGTCAGTTTGACTCTTTCCTCACGGGGCGCTCTGAAAAAGAGTCTCATCAGCCGGTAGAGCACGGCGGTTGATCGTGTTGCGGATTGCTCACCTTAGACGCCCTGTTGTCTGGCTCTCACTCTGCTTCCTTGCAGATAGTTGTTTTAATAACAGATGGGAAATCTGCCGACCCTGTTGAGGACGCTGTTCTAGCGCTACAGGACAGAGGAGTTACCGTGTTTGCTGTGGGTATGTATGGGAGAAATGAAGACAGAACATCACCACTGTCTGTTGCATGTACGCTGTAAGGCTGTACACCCGTGGGTATTGCATATATACTCTAGGATCTACACCACTGAAGCCTGCATACGTCAAGCGGCTATACATGAAAAAATAGCGCATAGACCCCAAGGGAGTGCACAACAGTGGGAACTGCAGAGGCGCTGAGGGAATACACCACGAAATATCCGGTCTGATTCGCCTTTCCACTTCTCAGAAGTCTGTCAGTGGCAACGCCAGGTGGGAGGCAGTGGAGAATCAGATCTCTTGTTTTCCTTTTCTCTCCTCCCCACCACACGTGCAGGAATTGAGAATGCTGACAGAAACGAGCTGAGAAAAATAGCTTCCAAGCCCACGGAGGAGCATGTGCTTTACATTGAAGATTTCCACATGCTGGGTACCTTGTCCCTTAAACTCTCTCGAAGGCTCTGTGTCACAGCCTCTGAGCCTCCATGGCCCATCAAGCAGAGTGTGAATGGTGAGTCTGGACTCCCACCCACCCATGCTTTCCATTTGGTTGAATCGGCCCCTTTTTCCATCAGTGAGCCTTACAGAGCGGGAGGGGGATCCTACATCCCATTAGAATTGCTCTCCTACATCCCATTTATTCTCATCAATGGACTTTTAGGGCATATGAGACTCTGAGGACATGCCGACACTGCATTTAAACCCTCACAACTGGTCCATGTTAGTTGACTTGGGCTTGTGGGGCTCAAGCTACTACAGGGCTGTTTAATTGTGGTGTAGACGTTCTGGCTTGTTCGTGCTATGGGATCCTCCCCCTCATGGGGTCCCAGAGCCCAGGCTCCGACTGGAGCCTGAATGTCTGTGCTGCAATTAAACTGACGCGCAGCCCAAGTCCCACAAGTCTGCGTCAGCTGACACGGGCCAGCCGCGAGTGTTTAATGGCCGGGAGACAGACCCTTAGAAGCCAGCCAGCCACCAAAGCATCTGGTTTGTCATTCAGAGGGCAGTGGCCACATTGTTCTTGGTTGCAGCAGGGATTGTAGGACTAACCTCGCCTGGGATATCAGCTTCAACCTATGCAGGGAGCGGGATTTCCCTCTATACCAGGGCCTGGGGCAATGTCCATTGACATAGAGTTGGGCAAATAACTGATTTTTCGGTTTTGTAGCCGATCCAAAACAAAAAAAAAAAGTTTCAGGTTGACTCCAGACAAACATTTTTTTTGTTATTGAATATTTTGGTGAACTGAGAAGCTTGAAAGCATTTTGTTTTGGGGGCAACCGACCGTTGTGTTCAACCCAGAATGAAACGTTTCCTTCAGTAGAAGGGTTTTTTATTTTTAACCGTTAAAAAAGTTAATAAAATTGGAGTGCCATTCAAAGTGAAAAACCACCTTGAATTGAAAAGTCAGAACCTGTCAACTTCGGGAATTTTGTTGTTGTTGTGCTTGTTACTACAACTCAGCAAATTCAGCACAAAGGATGAAATGTTTCAGGTGACCGGCGTCTGCCTTTTGGGGCGAGGAAAATGTTTTTGGCGAAAACTTCCACACAGCTCTATGGTGAAGTCAATGGGGAAGGTTTTGATTGACTCCAGTGGCCTGTGCATCTGGCTCCCAGTCACACAAGTGATTCATCAGCCTGCATTTAAAATACTTCTAGTGATGTGGGGGAAAAACCAATGGGCCTTTGCAGCCACTGCTGCTGCCACTGACGTAGCAGACAGATAGAAAGACAGACAACTGCCAGCTCAGTGGCGGCATCGGAGAGGCCCAGGTGTTCTAACAGGTCCATCGGCCTTGGTAACTGATTTGTGTCCACCATAGCAACACTCCTGTGCACAGGGCTGGCTGAAAAACTTGAGGGAGGACCAGGGAACTGATACTTTGGGAGATAGCTAGGGTGTACCTCACCCATTAGTGGGTGCCCCTCTCTAAAAGTCCCATAGGAACTGTACAGTTTTTCTGTGGAATTCTGTAGTGTTTTGAACCATCCTATAGATTGTAATAGAGTATTCTCGGCCTGGCACAGAATCCCATCTGGTGGCTTTTTGTGAAAAAAAAAAAGCTAGAAAGGAGCCCATTCTATCTTCATTTGTGTAGGTTTTTAGAATCATTTCGGTGGAACTTTACCAAATGTCTCTAGAACCCTCTCGGACGCACCCCTATTCAGTTCTATGGGATGGCTCCCTCGGGATATGTGTGAGGTGAGATCTTTAGATCCTGGCACAGATCTAGAGCCCAGCTGCTGGTTCCCTTCAGTTTTACCACTTGGTTTGCCTTGGCTGATGTTTCCTTTTCAAGGCTCTCTCTGGAAGGGAAATGGCAGCTTTGCTAAGAGAAGGGCCCCCCCCCCCCAGGAGTCCTGTCCACTAACAGGAGTTTTATTTCCCCACCTGCTTTTAGTGGAGAAGATCGTTGGTCCCCGGGATTTGCTTGTCAGCGAACAAAGCTACAGCTCTTTGAGGCTGACCTGGACTCCAGCCACAGGGAAGGTGATGGAATACCACGTCCTCCTGAATTCATTTTCCTCTATGGGACAGCTTATTTCTGAGGGCCGGCGGCAGGTAGGTGTCATCCCTTCCTCCCCAGGGTGACAGGCAAATGGTGTGAGTTTGTCACATGGAACGTTTGTCATCCCCTGATTTTCAGAGACTCTGAGTGTGATGGCTAGGGCCTGCAAATCCACGGATATCCGCTTTACATCCACACTTCTCCACTTTCGAGATCCTCTGTCCAGCACACACGCATGTACACAGATGCCCCTCCTAAGTGGCAGGGTGAGATAGCGTGCCAGGGTGGGTGCAGATAAAAGACGGCGTGTGGATTGCAGGTGGGATAGAAGGTGATTCTTGCGGATGCAGATTGGATGCGGATGCACATTTTTGTATCCATGCAGGACTCTCACAACGGCTGTTATCATGGCCAATGTATGAGGGATGGAACAGGAGACCTGTAGAGCAAAATAGCACGAGCTGCTACAGCTTGAGCAAAAGCTCTTTAGAAATAGGTTGTAGGAACTCAAAGTCTCTCTGATTTGCCACAGGACTGTAACCCACTCACATCCGTGGACTACATATGTCCTCTGCTCAAAGGGAGTCTCTTCAGCACCCGCCACTGCAGGAAAAGCCAGAAGACCTCGGAAAAACAGGCCCTGGGTGGTTAATATTAAGCACATATTTTGAAACCCAGCTAGAGCAATGTTCACTTTTTACGTGGGGCTGGGCTGTGAAGTCCTGATGCAGGATCTAACAGCTGCCGCTAGAGGAGGCTGCACTTCATGAGTGGGGCACGTGAGCTTTTGTTCAGTCTCTTGGTAAGGGCCACATTCTGCTCACGGTAAGGCCTGTGCTGCCCCATTGAGAGTGGAATTTAGCAAAAGCTAGTAACATGCATTGGGACAAGGACCTGGGGGTTACAGTGGATAAGAAGCTGGATATGAGTCAGCAGTGTGCCCTGGTTGCCAAGAAGGCTAACAGCATACTGGGCTGCGTTAGTAGAAACATTGCCAGCAGATTGAGGGAAGTGATTATTCCCCTCTATTCGGCATTGGTGAGGCCACATTTGGAGTATTGTGTCCAGTTTTGGGCCCCCCACTACAGAAAGGATGTGGACAAATTGGAGCAGAGGGCAACGAAAACGATTAGGGGGCTGGAGCACATGACTTATGAGGAGAGGCTGAGGGAACTAGGCTTGTTTAGTCTGCAGAAGAGAAGAATGAGGGGGGATTTGATAGCAGCCTTTAACTACCTGAAAGGGGGTTCCAGGGAGGATGGAGCTAGGCTGTTCTCAATGGTGGAAGATGACGGAACTAGGAGCAGTGGTCTCAAGTTGCAGTGGGGAAGGTCTAGGTTGGACATTAGTGACAAACTTTTTCACTAGGGGGGTGGTGAAGCACTGGAATGGGTTACCTAGGGAGGGGGTGGAATCTCCATCCTTAGAGGTTTTTAAGGTGCGGCTTGACAAAGTCCTGGCTGGGTTGGTTTAGTTGGGGTTGTCCCTGCTGTGAGCAGGGGTGGGACTAGATGGCCTCCTGAGGTCCCTCCCAACCCTCGTCTCCTACAAGTCTACGATCTCTCGCCAGGGGAAGCCCCTGCAGTGCCCAGCTGTAAGATCATTCTCGTTTGAATGCATGGAAAACAGCTCCAGGGTTCTGGGGATGATCCTGATGGCGATTTACAGCCACTTTAATTCCAGACGTGGATTTGGCATGTTGAAGCATCCAATTACGTATTGGGACCAGCTTTTTGTTCTGTGTTTGGTACAGCATCTAGCACGGTGGTGTCTTGGTCTGTGACTGGGGCTCTGAGGAACTACAGTCATAAAGAATGATAGTTCTGTGGCTCACATTACTGTAATATCTGAGCACCTCCCAGGCAGTAATGGATTTATCCTCCAGGGAGGCAGGGCAGACGCAGCTTCCTCATTATATAGCTGGGGAACGGAGGCACAGAGGCTAGGTGCCTCACTCAGGGTCACAGAGGGAGTCTGGGGCAGAGCAGGGAACTGGCCCCCAGTTTCCTAAAGGCCAAGCCAACACCCTGAGCTACTGGGCCATCCAGATTGGCCGGGACCTGAATTGGAATAGTTCCGGCGTCTGGTTAGGCTGAGCTAAGCATTCAGAAGTTCAGCTCTTCACCCCGCACTAGCTCCCAGGTAGTGACTTGTGTCCACACACAGAGACGTGAACATGAGCCATTCACCCCCCCGGCACCGGCACTTGAGTGAAAGCCGCAGCTCTGGTAACGGTCGAGATGTAGAAGGTGTGGCTCATCTCCGGGGCCCGCCACTAGAGGGAGCCGTAATTACAGCCCTCAAGGCCGCCTGCGACACCCTTGCTGGCGGGAAAAGGGCAGGATGAATCTGATGCCTCTTTCCATCCCGAACCACCGTGATTGCTTGGTCTTGAGCTGAGGCTGGAAATCTCGTGAGCAGGCTCTCTCAGAGGCATCCTGGTGCTTCCCGTCTTCTCTCTGGCTTGCGTAGAGCATGAGAACAGCCCAGCGCTTAATTCACAGGGAAAGAGGTGCCGGGGCGAAAGCAATTTCTTTACATTCGTAACGGATGCGCCAAGCCCAGAGGCGCCAAGCCTAGGGGTTCTGGGGCTCAGCCCTGAAAAGCCCTGGCGCAAATGAAGCAATGGAACAGCCACTTCCCTGTAACATGCTAGCCCTTCTGCTTCCAGTCCCTGGGGCTTCGGGGCAGTGCGGAGCACGCTTTTGGCCCGTAGCCACTAAACAATAACTCCGTCTGATCTCATTGGACCAGATTCTGCCACCCCAGCTCCCAGTGGGTGGCACCCTTCGTACCATCACTGATTTCAGTGGGCCACTCACCGGGTAAGGGACGACTCAGGGTAAGCGGAGCAGAAGCTGGCCAGCATTCAGTGTTACACTACTGTTTATTATTATTTACATGGCAGTAGCCCCAGCCGAGATCAGGGCCCCATTGCGCTAGCTGCTGTGCATGCACTGAACAAGAGACAGTGTCTGCTCTGGAGAGTTTCACTAGCTAAATAAAACTCAGAAATAAATATTCAGACTATGTTTTTCACTGAGCAATTTCAGGGCTTCTGATCCAAAGGCCATCAACACTAACGGAAAGTCTCCCGCTGACTTGGGAATGCTGCCTTGGATCAATCCACGCTCCCCCTTGGAATGGCTTCCCCTCTGGGGTGGTTACGTTCTTGGATGAAAATCCCCTTTCAACCCTCAGCCAAATCAAAGGGAATACAGCATGCTGTCAAAATGCTTGAACGGCTGGCGTTCTAGCACCGTCCTCCCAGATCTGCCTGGCTTGCTATGTAGCTCATTGGAGCCTACGCCTGCTTCACCCAACGGTGACCGGCTAAGTGCCTCTCTTCTCTTGTGTGTGACAGATGGTTTTGGAAGGCAACATAAGCACTGTGCTGGTGTCAGATCTGAAGCCCGACACTAAGTATTTCTTCACGGTCCTGGCCATCTATGCCGACGCTCTTGGGGAGTCAACGACCGCCAAAGGGAAGACGAGTGAGTGTGTCCTTTGGAAACTAATCCCTTGGTTATTTATTTGTTGGCATGTTCCGAAGCCAGCCTGGAAACTGTGTTTGGTGCAGCTTTGGAAGCGTCCGACACTGTCTGATTTAATGAATGATGGTATTGAATTAATCAATGATGGTGCCTGATTTAATATAATTTCTAAGGGCCTGAAATTAGGTGAGCTGTCTTAGGCCATGACTTGGCAAGCTGCAGCGTGCATTGGATTTACGGGGGCTTAGCACCGGTGCATTGGTCTGCTCATGAGGGCAGGATCTGGGACTTATTTATTTCAAGGAGATCTGTCATGCTCCACGTAGCCCTGCAAAACTCGCTAGCAATTCACGCCTGTGCAGAGAACAGGCCCGAGGCCTCCGTACAACTTTGTGTTCTATTTTGAGGTTGTGGGTGGATTTAGGTAGTGTATGGGCCATGTACTGGCTGTCTACATGCAGGGGTGAATTTCACCCAAGAAGAACATCGAAATTGCATGACTAAGCCCCAAAAGTCAGGAAGTGCCCTGAACGAAGGTCATCCAAGTCCCGGCTCCTAGGAGCTGATCTGGTGCACGGTGCTGGGTCGGCCCTCTGCACAGTGGTGACTTTCACCCAGGTTCTCTGAATCTCTCTCTCTAGATCATCAGACTGGCAAGGCAGCAGCTTCCTGTGGGGTTCTACTTAAGACCAGTTTGAATCTGAATTTTATTAGGATTTCCTCTGTATTGTAACGAGCGATGTCGGCTCACTCCGCGGTTCCATTACTGCTTTCCTTTAAGAGCCAGTTTCCCAGTGTCAGAAATATGGGGCCAAATTCAAGCCAGGTGCCATACCTCAAAGACCTCCATTTACTCTGGGTCTGGATTTGGCTGACTGGGTGCGTCTTGAACCAGGTGTTTATGCGCGGAGGGTGTGTTAAGCAATTGCCTCAGTTCAGCTCCTCTGTTCTGCGTGAAGCGTCTAGTCTGCTTTTCCCAAGGGACTTTGGAAGGGATTGTTCTTTTTTGAGTGGTGTCTGTCTTCTTGAGGGAGGATCTCAGACGGAATTAATACATAATGAGTCTTGGTAACGTTTCGTCATATGCACTTGCCAAGAATAAGATGGAATGTTTTGGTGGGGGAAGTAAAACCACACAATATATTTGATTATCCCCACCACCGAGCCAAAGGCAGGAGCTGTAGATCTGACTGCTGCAGCTGGTTGGATCAGTACAGAGTCACACGAGGAGGCACTAATGAGATTCAGTGCATGCATCGTTGCAGCTTTGCCCTGCTTCCTAGCTAATGCTGCCCTCAATGGAGTCAGTGGCAATGCCCTGGGAGGAGATCCCTTGCACTGTTCTAAGCAGTGGTGCGTTGTGGGTGATCTTGGAACAATCTGATGATGTGACATTCACTTTGCTGGTGCGGGAGGGCATGACACAAGGAACTATGGATGCTAGTGAGGGAATGGAAGGGAGCATGGGGGTCTGACACTGGGTAACCAGCAATTTGGCAGGAAAGGACCTGGGGGTTACAGTGGCCAAGAAGCTAGATATGATTGAACAGTGTGACCTTATTGCCAAGAAGGCTAACGGCATATTGGGCTGCATTAGCAGGAGCATTGCCAACAGATCGAGGGAAGTGATTATTTCCCTCTATTCGGCATTGGTGAGGCCACATCTGGAGTACTGTGTCCCATTGTGGGGCCCCACTACAGAAAGGATGTGGACAAATTGGAAAGATTCCAGCGGAAGGTAACGAAAATGATTTGGCAGCTGGAGCACATGACTTATGAGGAGAGGCTGAGGGAACTAGGCTTGTTTAGTCTGCAGAAGAGAAGAATGAGGGGGGATTTGATAGCAGTCTTCAATTACCTGAAAGACGGTTTCAGGGAGGATGGAGCTAGGCTGTTCTCAGTGGTGGCAGATAACAGAACAAGGAGCAATGGTCTCAAGTTGCAGTGGGGAAGGTCTAGGATGGATATTAGGAAAAACTTTTTCCCTAGGAGGGTGGTGAAGCACTGGAATGGGTTACCTAGAGAGGGGTGGAATCTCCATCCTTAGAAGTTTTTAAGGTGCAGCTCGACAAAGCCCTGGCTGGGATGATTTAGTTGGGGTTTGTCCTGCTTTGAGCAGGGAGTTGGACTAGATACCTCCTGAGGTCCCTCCTAACCCTCATCTTCTAGGATTCTATGAGTGTCTGTTCACTGCTCTGTCCCTTCAACCTTGAGGATCACGGGAATTTCTCATCTTGGTAGGGGGTCTTTGCTGTGAGGCAGTGCTGGCCATTAACCTCTGGATCCCTTTTGTGTCTTAAAGCGCCCGTCCCTCCAGTGGCTAATTTCCGGGTCATGGAAGAAGGACTCTTTAGCCTCAAGGTAGCTTGGACTCCTCCCTTAGGGAAGCTAGAAGGCTACAAGATCTACATCTCAAGATGTAAGTTGGGATCTTCTAGGTTTTCACACCAACTTCATGTAAGTGGTCGGTCTCCTGAGGCATGGGAAAAGCGACTTCCACACTTCTAGAACTCTATCCTCTAAGGCCTAGCCCTGCCATCACAATGCAGTGGGGACTACATTGCATAGCTCAGATGTCTGTGTCGTTCTGGGGTGACGCTGCATTGGCCTTCCCCAGTGAGTTTGGATTCTCTTGTTGGAAGCAGGACAGTCCTGTCAAAGCTGGGGCTTTGCTTTGGAAATCCAGATGGTTCGATTCTGGGACTGTCCCATGTCAAATTCGTGGATGCTGACATTAGAATGGCAAATACGCCGTGCTCCTCTGCCCGCAGGTGTCACTCACCAGGGTGTCCTATTTGGTTTTGGTCTCCACAGCAAACAGAACTGGAATGACCTATGAGCAGATTCTGGGTGGTGACGTCACCTCTCATGTGCTTGACAGCTTGCAGGAGGATAGAGAATATATTGTCAGTATCTATGCTGTGTACCACCAGGCCAAGAGCCAGCCAGTGTCTGCTACAGGGAGAACATGTAAGTGGTTTGACTGCTTAGATGTCATTCTTAACTGCACTGGAAATAGTTCTCATGCACACTGGTTCCTGCTCTCACACTTGCCCCTGTGCACGTTTGTGCTCTCTTTTGCACGCTTACTCCCCCTGTCATGCCTGCCCCTGTGCTTATGCGTGCCCTTCTTTGCACACGCGCTCCTGCGCTCACACCTGCCCTGGGAATTTCTAAATGAAAAATCATTCTGAACACACACACACAAAAACAACCCTGGAATTTTGCGGCAATTTCAAAACTAGTTCTTTGAATCGAGGAACTTGTTGGAACTCCCCATTTCCCCTGAGAAGTTTTGGTTCTGTCAAATCAACAATTTTTTTGGACAACCCTCGGCATTTATTGAACGAATAACCATCCCGCTTTGCCCACCACCTTCGTTGTCACTCTCATTGCCAATTTCAGCCGCTTGGCCAGCTCCCTTCAGCTCCCAAGATGTGAGGCTCAGCACATCCAGTGTGAGGCAGGGGTCTAGCCCTGCCTACGGCCTGTGCCCTGCTATGGCCTGTGCTGTGGATAAAGAGAACTCCTCTGATGCCAGCTTTCACTATAGCTAGTTGTTGTTTGGGCTCTGTGATCCCGCCCCTCATCAGAGGGGAGGAGCCTCCTGTTCATTTAGGCTCCACCCACCAACCCAGAACTGAAATTTCACGAGCACTAAATGAAATTGTTCCAGATCCTCCATTTCATGGAAGTTGGTGGAATTTATTCAGTTGAGCTAAAGACTCAAAGACTGGCCCAGTATTTAAAACAAGTAGCTTCTCCCTCTGCCCCCTCCCTTCGTTCATCCAATCATCCCATGTGCCTGGCTCTCTCTCTAAGCCTGGGCCTGCAGATCTGTTGGCGTCCCGGCGTTTTGTATTCACGCTGCGTAAATCAAACCAGACTGGCGCATCAGTGGTGCGGGCCGGAGAAAGTGGCGGTGACAGCACGAGCAGCTGGCTTTCTTGCAGCTCAGGTTCAGCGTGACTGTTCCTGCTGGGTGGACACCAGTCTTTTATTAGATGCATTAAAACTGACAGGCTGTGAAGGAACCCTTAGAAATCTCTCTCCCCGCTGGCTAATGTAGGCAGGAGGCAGCCAACAGTTCCTGAAAAGGCTGTCGGGTGCCTGGGTTGTAATGCAGCTTCTCTGAAATGTTTATTCCCTTTAACTCTTACAGTGAAGCTTCTGCCCGTGAAAAGCATCTTGCTCCAGAATGAGACGACTGACACTATCCAGGCCAGCTGGACCCCAGTCAGGGGAGCGTCAGGTTACAGACTCACCTGGGTGTCGGCAGGTAGAGCCTCCAGGAACCAGAGGCGTGTGCTATTTTCGTGATGCTTTGTTAGCAGCCTGCGGCATTATTGGCTCTGCCTTTGCTTTGGTCATCACCCCTGTTTAGCAGCACTGGGGCTCAGCTTCCCACCCCATCTTCCTACAACGCAGCATGAGATTAGAGACGGAGCTGGTCGAAAGCCTGACCCTAAACACCACCCATGCGTTGGGATTTGAATCCAGATCCAGATCTGAGTTTTGCAATGGGCTAGTTTCTCTGACCCCTGATTCAAACACTCTTTATACTTTTTTTAAGGGGGAGGAGTGTTAAAAATCCAGATTTGCTTATTTTATTTTTGCCCTGCAGGAAGGATGGGTTTGCGGTTAAAACAAAGGCCAGGGGGCCAGGATATCTGTGTTCTATCCCTGGCCCTGTGACTGACTTCCCATGTGGCACAGGGCAAGTAACTTCTCCTCTGGGGGCCTCAACTTCCCGAATTGTAAAATACGGATAACGCCCACCTTACAGGGGTGTTAATTCAATGGTATCTATGAATCGCTTTGAGATCCCCAGATGGGAAGGTGCTTCAAGGGCGGGTGAAGTAGCACCATTCCTGCTACTTTGTAATAAAGTATGAATAAAGTATGAATTGTGGATTTCCAAAAAATGTGACTGAACAGCCCAAACCACAGAGAATTAGCCAGTCCTCTCTCCTGGGTTCGGATGATTTGGCTGGAATTTGAGAGAGCAGGCGTTCGTGGGCCAGGAACCGTCATTTTTGTTCTGTGTTTATACAGTGCCTAGCGCTATGGGGCCCTGACCCATGGCTGGGAATACATATAATCATTTCTTTTGTTTCCGGCTTGTTCCTTAAGAACAGTTTTTTGCATGGTATTTCAGCCCACCCAGAAATGCTGCAAAAAGGGTGTGTGTGTATGTGTGTGTGTGTGTGTAGATTCCTCAGTTTTTTAAAACCTCAGGATGCCTGGGTCCTATTCCCGCTAATTCTTATGCAACCTTGGGCAAGTTACTTTCCCTCTCAGTCCCGCATTTCCCCCATTTTACAGCTGGGGATGACGCTATATGAGCTGGCCAGTGTGCATGTGTCACTGCTGCCCTCTGCTGGATGCCATTGGAAATGTTATACTGTGTGTCATAGGCACTGCGTCGTGTTCCTAGCTAAAGGGCTACTTGTGTATGCATGCGCGCTTCAGATCTGCTGTAAATAAGAAAACCCAACCCCCGCAGATTTCTCTGACACACGGATTTGTAGCAGACTCCCAGAAGGGAAGGGGATCATGGTGCGCTTGTCGGCGTAACTCACACGCATTCATCCCTTTGGGGTCCTTTCCCCGCCCACCCACTTGTATAACGCTGGTTACAGAGGGATAATTCGCCCCCCACCCCCAGTTCTACACTGGGGTGTCCATCCCAGCGACTGGGTCTCCCTGGATGGGGCTGGTTTTTCTTTTCTGTCTTCCAAGGCAGAGAATAGATACAAATAAATTAGTGGATGATGGAGGTGGGGGGGCCGGGTAGAAGTGTGGGAGGCAGGGAGCTCACTGATGCAGAGAGGAAAATGAGGACATGGCACCACCTAGTGGCTGAACGAGAATAATAACCATTGGCTTTGTCCCTGCAAGGAGAAGGAATGAATGATGCAGTCACAAAACGTCCTGGAAACG
Source organism: Mesoclemmys tuberculata (assembly GCA_007922155.1). Classification (NCBI taxonomy): domain Eukaryota; kingdom Metazoa; phylum Chordata; order Testudines; family Chelidae; genus Mesoclemmys; species Mesoclemmys tuberculata. The sequence goes on along the minus strand of ML675616.1, from coordinate 4,367,133 downwards.
TGAGCTTTGCCTCGCTTCTTCCAGCCAGGACAGGATTGTCCCCTGCAGATTAAATAGCTTTTTAGTCTGAGCATGCTTTGTGTTTTGTGATATCCCCTGGAGGAGAAGATCTGACCTTTCCCATCCTTCCCAGAGCCCCCAGATATCCCCGGCACTGCTCTGTACCCCCGAACACAACTCCCTGCCATCTATCCTGCCAAGTGAGATGGCAAAGGACTCCCTTGGGAGCCATTGGACAGCACTGCCACAAGCTGGGCCCTCTTTTGAACGTGATAGGCTTCTCCCCTTCTTCCAACAGGGGAACACAAGGTCAGAAGTTGAGCCCGGGGCTTTTATGGGAGGGTACCAGGTCCTCATCACTTGGGGTGATCTAGAAGAATGAAGACTGGTTTGGAGTGCTGGGAGATCTGGCTTTTCAATCCTGGCCATGCCACTAGTGACTCCCTGTGCGACTGTGAGCAAGTCACACTTTGTGCTGCTCTTCCCCTGGCCGTAAAATGGGAATATTTAATAAGGGGGTTTAATGCAGCTCTATGGAAAGGCCAAGAAGTATTGGTCTTGCTGGTCCAGCTTCCCTGCTCCCCATACCGGTCACATGCATATTTTGCTGGTTTGGTTTATTCTCTTTGTACTGTGCGGGGGGACATCCTAATGACTGACTGATCCACGGGAAGTTTGGGGGGGCTGTGGGAACACTGTAGTGGGTGTGTCAAAGCTGCCATGTATCACTGTTATTATTTGTGAGCTGCTGGGCCCCAACCAAGATCAGGTCCCCGTTATGCTAGGCCCTAGACATACAGCCCGTGCCCTGGAGAGCTTCTAATCCACATGCGCGAGACAGAGAAAAGAAGAAGTACCCTGTCATAGAATATTAGAGTTGGAAGGGACCTCAGGAGGGATCTAGTCTAACTCCCTGCCCAAAGCAGGACTATCCTCAGCTAAATCCTGTCCATGTTACAGATGGGAAACTGAGGCCCAGAGCAGCTGGTCTACCCAGCTGGCGTAGAGCTGGGGGGAGAATTCTGCACCCCGACCCCCTCATAAAGGACAGGACCTAGTGAGTTCTTAGCTAGGGCAGGCATTGAACCAAGAGCTGCTGTGTCCGTGAACCACAGACCAGCTTTCCTCTTCGCCTCTTTTCCCCCTGAGCTGCCCACGCGTTAGGGGGACCCCTGACAGTTAGTCGGGGTGCAGCACTGAATCGATGGTGCCAAGCCCACTGGGTTGTGGGAAAGGCAGAGGGGAGCCCGTCACAGGTGAGCGTCCCTCGCTGGCCAGATCCACGTGTGGTGAGCTGTTGTCTCCTCTCCGGTGCAGAGGGCGGCGTTCAGACCGTGAACCTGGACGACACGTGTACCGACTACATGATCCCAGGTTTGCAGCCCGGCCTGGAGTACACCATCACCATCAACCCCATCTTTGGGGACATAGAGGGGCCTGTGGTGAGCAGAAAGGCGACCACCTGTAAGTGTCTCGGGGCAGGCAAGTGAGAGGGGGAAGGGCCAAAGAGCTTGGCTAGGGTGAGAGGGTTGGGTTCAGGTCAGTGAGACCTTGGGCATAGAAGGAAGAGGGATTGGGGGTGAGGAAAGGCTGAGGAGGAAATCAAAGGGGCTGAATGGGTGGCGGGGGATGGAAGAAGATGAGTGGTGCTGCTGGCCAAGGAAGACAGTCAAGCCCACATGTATGGGGAAAGAAGCCTGTGTGGTCATAGGACTCCCACTGGGGAAGCCTGACCTAGTTTCCAGAGGGAATGAGGAGCCAGGAAATCTGGGGTCTAACTCTGCCACTGACATGCTTGGGACCTTGGGCAAGTCATTTTGCCTCTCTGCCTCAGTTTCTCCATCAGGGATACTGGCGTTGATGTTGTTTACCCTGCTTTATGGAGTGCTGGGAGACCTGTCACTGGGATGCCACAGGGATGGGCGGCAGCGTAAACACCTCAAATGGACAATCGATTGCGTCCTTGCATGGGACTGATCTCTGAGTTACCTGGACCCAGGTTGGCTCCCAGGTCTCGTGGTCACACACAGCCATTGTTCTAAGGTCCCTTGGGACCAGCTGACTTCAGTGGGCCTCTCTCCACTGGTATGGTACCAGACCCATAACCTCTTCCGCTTACCCCCTCTGCTTGGCTCTCTTTCTCAAAGTGGCATCGAGTGCTGTCCGGACCCTGAATGTGACCGAGATAACAGTCAGCTCTGCGCTGGTCTCCTGGAATTCAGTTGCTGGGGCCACCGGGTACAGAGTGGTTTGGGGCCCTACTCCAGGTAAGCTAGCGATTACTGACCCTGTGACACGGATGGGCCCCTTCCCCGCAGCACTGATGCAGTGCCAGAGCTGACCCAGCAAGCACGTACAATCAGGGCATGGCAGAAGGCGCAGCTCCTCCGGCACGGTTCACTTGTCCATGCTGCACGACCCCCAGGCCTTAGGGTGGGCAATGATGTGCGGATCTTTTTTCACTGCAGGCCCATTGGGCCTAATTGTCAATTCTGCTAAGGGCCTGTTCTGCTGTTTCGGCAGCACAAAAGCTAGCTGAATATCCTCTGCACTACACTAAGAACCTCCCCAGCCACTGTAGAGCTGGCGTAAGAGTTCAGCACACAATGCCCCTGGCTCCCCGCCACCAGTGTGAGGAACTTGGCCAGAGAGCTCAGGGCTTCCTATTTCCCAGGATCCATAAGAGCCATGGGAGGCAGAATATAGACTAGAGTAGCCCAGAGGCTGCTCTAGATGTGCACTGAGGGACAGGCCATGCCCCTGAATATGGGGAGCAAAAGGTGCTGCGTGAGCCCTCCTAACCCTTCCGCTGCATCAGGCCTGGGAATGAGCTAGCTGACAATCAGGCAATGGGAGTCGGGGATTGTGGGAGAGGCTTTCTGACTGCCTGGCTTTTCCCCATACATTCTGCAGACCTCCCGCAGTGTCAGCCCAGCCTGGCCTAAAGAGATACTATCCACTTTTTTGGGGGTGGAAACTGACTGATTTTGGCAACTTGCAGTTTCCGGTGCAGCCCCTCCTGTGTTCGTTCATTTCTTTCTTTCAATTCCTTTAAAAAGAAACCGCCCCCCCCGTACAAAAGGGTTTCGATTCCCCCGCTGATCTTTTGTAGAGAGATCTTCAGCAAGAGCGAAACACACAAAGAGCTTGATTCTGCGAATGCAGCGTGGTCTAACCCTTTCAGTCCAGGCTTTCGTCTTGTTCCTGGGAGACTGGATTGGTAGAAATCCAGGTCTTCGATGGGGTCTTTGAAGTTCTCTGGCCTGTGCTTTATAGGGGGACAGATTAGATTGTCATAATGGCCCCTTCTGGCCTTAATAACTATTAACTTGACTCACTGGCTGCCCGGCTCCCTCCAGCCCGCAACAAGCTGATCCATTTGCCAACATCATTTAAGCTTCTTTTTCTTCTTGCCAAAAGAATTCTTCAGCAAAGACCGACCTCGACAGCTGGTCCTGAACAGCTCCACCACGGCCTACCAGCTCCGAAACCTGGCCCACGATAGCGAGTATGTGATTTCCCTCTATGTGCTCTTTGGCTGGGCAGAGGGGCCTGGGATCACCACCTCAGCCAGGACATGTGAGTATACGCAGAACGCGGCAGCAATGTGCCTCCTTGCCTGGGGAGCTCAGGTGTCCTTTGCATCCTGACAATACATAGAACACCAAAGGGCACTGGCGACACAAGCTTAGACTCTTGTGATCGGAGCCTTTCATTCCAAAGTCTTATACAAACTAGCTGTATGCCCACCTCTGAACTGCAGCCATCTCTGGGGTAGAGCATGCCAACTTTAACAACACAGAGAAGCACTGGGACACGAACTGAGGAAAGATTTAGGGGAGGCAGACAGCACTTGCCAGTCTTGGAATCTGACACTGGGTAACACCCATTCTGTTGGGAAAAGCGCAACAGGATTGTTAGGGATGAAGAATGGCCAGCCAGGGCTTTCGTTTTATGTTTCCTCCAGCCGTGCGGCGCCTCTTAATGCCAGGGTGAGGCTCTGGGCTCACTACCCTGCCGCCTACTGATCACCAGCAATACCCCCGGCGGTAACCCAGGGTTCCTTTGGATGGCTCCCATCCAACTTCTGACCCAGCTTAATCCAGCGAGGCTTGTGCGACCGGAAGGGATCAGAAAAACGGATCCGCACATAGGGTTTAGCAGACACCTGGTGTCAGTCAAATGTTACGACCTCAGCTGGTGTATCTCAAAAGGGTTCCAGTGAAGGTAATGGGCCCACACTGATTCACACCAAGTGAGGATCTGATTTCACAAGAAGAATATCATCCGGACTGTATCCCTGGCTGAACCCCCTGTCCTTTTAAAGTCACTGCACCCTAAAAGCCACTCCCCCTGGCTGGTACTGTTAGCAGTGAAATCCCCGATAGGCGCTGGCATTTACTGAGCACACCATTAATTGAGACAGCAGCTAACGCCACTTCCCCCTGGCAGGGCCACTTGGCCACGTGTCCAATTTCAAGGTAACCTCCTACACGAGCACGTCCATCTCTCTCGCATGGAGGGCCACGGCTGCAGCGACTGGATACAGACTCACTTGGAGCCCAGGGGGTGGGGGCAGAGGTGAGTGTTGAAAGCGAAGTTCGCGAGCTGCAGTTCGAGGACGTTCTGGCCGGCCAGGCCCAGTGTGTCTGCCCAAGTGGAATATTGCCTGGCCCCGGGAGATGGTTTTCTTCTAGCTCTCTGGGCCTGCAAGACCAAGATCTGCAGAGCTAATGCTCTGAATTTCTGGAGATGGGTGTGAAGAAGCAACCTGTATCAGGCTGCAGGTGTTACTGACAGAAGGGTTTGAACCTTCAGCCCTCAAAGCATGAGTGTCTGCCAGCTGAGCTAAAGGACAGCAGCCCCTAGGTTTTATTTATAGCTGACTCATTAATCTTGCACATTGGCCAACCAATAGCGGGGTTCAAAGATGCACATGCTCCAAATGTCGTTTACATGAGCTCTCCCTTGCAGCAACCAGAGTAGCTCGGAGATGTGAGTAGCTCGGGGATTAGGGTCTTGTCTTAATTGGCGTGTGAAGTCTTTGCACCGTTATCTCTTCCTCTGTTTGTGGAGGAACCAAGGGTTCCCTCTAGGAATCCCATTTACTCCCTCGTGGGGATATTTAGCTGGTTTCCAGACCATTTATGCCATTGATGACTTCTGGTCCTGATGCCTGTCCCAGGCCAGCGTGAGTGCGGCTACCGGGTACGAGGGCTCGCTACCAGGAAACCTTTCCTCATTCAGCCGCCGCTTTCCTTTGTTCAGTTTAATCCTCCCCTTCTAGTTCTCACCCCTGGTGCCTCTCCAAATGATTCACTCTCCCCGCCCACTTTGTCTTTACGCCCTTCACATTGTAAAGAAATCCCCAGACAGCCTGGGAAATAACACCACTGGGGAGGAAGAGGGGGGTACCCTTTGGAGAAGATTCCACCACTGTCCTTGGTGAATGATATGCATTGTGGTGTCCTTTCCCTTTCAGAAGGAGGCGTTGCCAAGAGCCGGTACCTGGGCAGCAGGATGTTTGCTTCTCACATTGACCATTTGCTGCCTAATACTCGCTATACGCTGGGCATTCGCGCTATGTTCAACGAGTCCGAGGGACCGGAAATGACTCTGACTCACCACACGGGTGAGTTCTGCTGTAATGAGCCCTTCTTGCATGGGAGGTCAGGGTTTGAACCCACCGCCTTCAGCACAGACCTCTACCACTTGACCAAAAGGAGCAGCCCTGTTCGCTGGCAGCAGTAGTAGACTGTTATCCTTGAGCAGGATGCAAGACACATTCTGCCAGTGTGTTACACGGCCCCTGCGTAAATAGGCAGGGATGGCTTTAGACCTTTGGGAGCACTCCGCAATATTATCCTTGGGGACCTGAATCCTTTCAGTCTCTCTTGTCCAGCTCAGTTCAGCAGCAGGCCCCGTCATTCCTCGTGGCATTTGGAAATGTCCTGCAAATTGCCCCTCTATGGCAGACTTCACATATTTCCATGGCTTCTTTGTGTCTGAGTGAGAAAGCCCCAGGAGCGTGCAGTGCTGAGAACCTTCTGTATTTGGAACAACTGGGTTTTGTCAGTCTGGTCTATATTAAAACTGCATTATAATGTTCTCTAGCCTTTTCTCTTTTTGAAGCTGGTGGGGTAGCGCCCTGTAGAAAAGTTGGGCTGTTGATAAGGTACTGGACTGGGACTCTGGAAATCTGCGTTCCACTCTTGGTTCTGCCTGTGTGACCTTGGGCAAGTCACTTAATGTCTCAATGCCTCATCTGCAGAAACAGAGACAATCCCACTTTGTAGAGTTTAAGGCCATAACTTAAGGCATCAGCCAGTCACGAACTCTGATCTCCTGTCTAACACCGGCCAGAGAATTTCCCCCAATTACCCCTGCATTGAGCCCAGTAACTTGTGTTCGACCAACCTCATCTTCCAGATGTCTTCCCATCAGGGCTGGGTGCCCCGGAAGAGACGGAGAATCAACCATTCCCCATGGTAGCTTGTTCCAACGGTTACCTTCCTTTCCTGAGTTGCTCAGATAGCGTGGTGGTGGCGGTGGGGAGGGGCCCACAGGAAAGCCTCGAAACAAAGAGATGGTGCTACTGGCTGCTGTCATTTTCCGTCCTGCAGCAGAAACGTGGGAAGTCAGTGCAGAAAGAGAAGTCAATGTGGTGCTGAGGTTACGGCTTGGGAATATGTTGTCATGAGAACTCCGCGGTGCTGCCAGTTTACTCTCGGCATTCCCAGCGTCAGGGTGCTGGATGCGCAAGGGTTGAATACACTGTTATCAGGTTGTTTATTGCACATCACATACATGGTCTACCCGGGCTGTCACGTGGATTGGACGGTAGCAAGGCATTTTTCCCACACGTCACAGAGGCAGCGAGCTGACGGCCAGAACAGATCAGCAGTCTGACTGCTTGAGTACCCCAGACCACTAAACACCACCCAGCCCAACAACAGACCTCGGCACGTTAAACCGTTGAGTGCCAGAGGCAGAGAACAGCAGGACCCAGGCGCTCCAATGTCCGGGGCTCCCTGCAATGGCAGGGATTAAGCGAGCTGTGCACAATGGTTGTATAACTGATGCTGCTGGAGAGGATTGCGTGAGACCAGGCATGTAGCCCTGGGCATAGCGTGGGCTGGAGTCCGACCCTCTGACTCACACCGAGTAGCCCCTTTCTCCAGGGACAGGACCACGGACATCAGCAGGCTGTCATGGAGCAATCTGGTCTTTCAATGGCAGGAAAGGTAGTAGAATCTGGCTTAGGCTGCCAGGGCTCAGCTCTTCGTATTTCGTTCATTTCCGCAGCCTCGCTCGCAGCCTCAGACCCCATCCAGCCAGTCCGGGATTTGCGGATCGTCGACACTGGAGTGAACAGCTTGAAGCTCTCCTGGAAAAGGACCCCAGGCGTAACACACTATAAGATATCCTGGGTCCCCCTCGTTGGTAGGCGCCCTGCTTCATCAGCCATGTATGGGACCATGGGAGAGTACTGGGGTTGTTCTCTCAGCTCAGGTTCCCCGCCTCTTCCCACAGGTGCTCGGGGACAGGCTGTAAATTGGCTTCCTGGAAGGCAGAGTGGGGACAATGCTTCTGGGAAATGTGGGGGCCGTACCCAATCTCGTAAGAGTCAGCTGAACCCCTGGCCTGGGGCTTCTTCTGTTCTTCTCTTTCGCTTGTGCTAACTTGGTTTGATTTCCAGCTACAACCGTTCGCCCTGGAGGAAGAGCTCCTCTTGGCTGCACCTGCCTTTTTGGCATCCGCCCTATTATTCCCCCAGCTCATGAGCACGTTTGTGTGTTGGTGGCTGGGTGTTTTCAGTCCCGGAAGGGATCCCTAGCGAATCCTGGTCTTTCCCCCTTTCACTGCTGCGTGGCAGAACCCTGGCTGCACGCCCAGGGGATGCTCAGGAGGTTACAAGTCTGCAAAGCACGATCCGTGAAGCATAATGAGCAGTCCTTCTGACGGGGAGGAGCCAGCCATGGCGGCTCGCTCCAGAATACGTCACCCTGGCTCCTGAGACAGCCGTGACGTCAGGGAGAGACATAGGGTGTTTCTCCCTCTCTTTGTAATCTCCTCGTCTAGCCAGTTGGGAAGGGTGGGAGCTGCCAGCTCCACCCGCAGCTTTCTTAGCTCTCCCTAGCACACCCTCCTGGTCCTACTCCAGTCTACCCGCCTCCACCATCAGTCAATGAGCGGCCAAGCAGGCCATAGGAGTAGCTCACGGCATCATCCCATCTTGCCCGGGCCAGTGCCTAGGACTGGCAGCCTCTCCAGGGTCTATATCCCATCCTAAGTGTATGTGTACACTGCAGTCCCAGGGTGTGATTGCAGCTCGTGTTGACGTACCTGCGCTAGCTTTAATCTAGCGAGCTCAGGTAAAAGAATAATGAAGCCATGTCAGTGGCCATTAGCCACGCCAGGAATTTCTAGGTTTCTTGGTAGGCTTTTACAGCCCGCACTGAACCGTGCACTGCCCCAACTTCATTGCTCCAGTATCGGTGCTAGCTAGATTAAAGCTGTCTTGCTTATGGCTACATGAGCTGCAATCACACCCCATGATTGCAACATAGAAATGCCTTTGGAGGGGTTAGCAGGTGGGAGATCTCGGTCAGCTGCTGCTTTAAAGCCTTTCTTCTGAGCCACCATTTTGCATCAGTTGCACTTCCTGGTAGACAGGAAATGAGTGCAGGAGAAGTGAGGTAACAATGAACTCTTTTAACACAGAGATCTGGTTGAAAACTGAACAATAAAGTTTGCAGAAATAATTCTTGATCCTTTTCGTTGCATTTTTCAAAACGATGATTGACATTTTCTGTTGAACCAAGTAAGAGTTTTACAGAATGAACATCTGGCCTGTTTAGACCCGTCTTGGGATTTCTTTAAGCAATTGTTCTAAAAATGTAAAAAGAAATTAACTTCTGCAAATATCTCATTTCTGAAAACAGAAGATGATCAATGACGTTTTTTTGTTAAAACCACCATGAACAGTTTCAAGCAATGATTTTTCATAAAAAGTTCCCAATGTAGAAAAAAAAAGAATTTCTTAATGCAAAAATTACCATCATTTTTTCCAATGAAAGCCCCAAAATGCTGATTACTCAGGAACCGCCCCAATTTTCAATTTGTGCGTAGAGTTGAAAATAACTCAACGTCCCCATTAAACAGGAAGAGCCTTCAGGCTGGGTTATTGATAGCTTTCTCTCTTTAGCTCTTAGTGCACTCATATATTGATAAGCAGGGGCTAACTGAGGGCTTTTAGGGAAAGCACAGCGCCTCCTCTCTGCTGACAAGAGAACTCCCCCATTGCTCCTTGACTTGGACCAGCTCTGTCCTTCCTCTTTGGCTGTTGTGGTTTCCCCTTCCTGTTTTTCCTTCCTGTTCCCCTTCCTGTTCCTTTGGCTGTTTCCCCTTCCTGTTTCAATCTACTTTAATCACTGTCTTTAAGCCCAGGCATCTCTCTATAGACAGGTAGCTATATCCAGGTATAACATAGTAATCAAAGACCTAAAATAATGCTCCATTTACTGCCAGTTTGTTAAACAATTTTCATAAAGGAAAGTTTTGGGTTTGTTATTTTTCTGTACCAAATAAGTCAATCCTCTTTAGACAGGGTGGTCCAGTAGACAGAACATTGGACTGGGAGCCGTAAGTCCAGGTTCTGTTCCCAGCTCTCCCACTGATGTATTATGTGACCTTGTGCAAGTCACTTAACCTCTCTGTGCCTCAGTTTCTCCAGCTGTAAAAGGAGGATAACAAAACTCTTTCCCCTTTACCAAGAGCTCTGAGACCGATGGATGAAAAGTGCCATAAAATAATGCTCACTATAGGAAGCATTATTATTTTCTCCTCCTGTTATCACAAGCTGTTCCTTTTGCTACTATTATGATGTTGTTATTGCTATTAATTAGGTGGGTTGGAGACCTCACAGACCGTACCAGCCGAGACTGTGTTTTTCAGAATTACTAAGCTTCAGGAGAGCACTACGTACACCATCCGTGTGTCTTCAATGATCCAGCAACGGGAGGGAAGCCCAGCGCTTCTCACTGCCAAAACGTGTGAGTGCCTAGGAGACATGGGCAGACATCGCTGGATAGTGCTACCATTGCAAGTGGGAAGTAGATCTGTTCAGGCTGACACTTCTGTGCTCATCTCAAAGTATCAGGAGTTTGGGATCAATTCAGAGAAACAACCTAAAGCTTAGGGAGCATATCTGCAGCTGGAATAAATTGGCATAGCTCCATTAGCTTTGGTAGCACTCCATTCATCTCCATGAGCTAAAGATCTGGCTCCAGATGATTACTTGGATTTATGGGGGTTCTGTACCATGCTCTTGGGACCATTCCTTCTCTTCCTACATACGCTGCTAGTTAGGCAGGCTGAATATAAGTATTGCAGTTGGCACGTGGGTAGGGTCCTGGACCTGATGACCCGCTGGAAGGAATATCCCACCCACATTTGGCCTGTCACAATGGGAATTTTTGCCACTGATTTCAATGGGACCAGGCTTCCACCCTTGCATAGCGTGTGTCAGTTTCTTTTTTGCCCCGTGAAATTCAGTAGATTCTCCCTCTTGACCTCTTTAGTGTCTTGCCATGGAAGTAAGCAGGTAAGCAGCAGCAAACAGTCATCACTGATTTTCTCTTTCCTTTCAAATAGTGGGTTTTCCCAAAGTGACTAAGTTTGCCATTCAGGAGAGCACGGAAACCAGCGTTTTACTGAGCTGGACGGATGTTCCTGGAGCATCAGCGTATTTATTAACATGGCGCCTGGCATCAGGTAACAGCTTTTCGGTGTCATTGATGAATTGGGGTGGGTCAGGAGAGTTAGGGTAGGAAGGAAGAAGAGAACAGGAGGTGGGGAGATTTGTAAAGTGGGCTCCCCATGTGTCCCGTTAGAAAGATCTCGGGAAGGGCTGTATAGCCACAATATCACATTTTTGCTATTCTTTGGTTCCCCTTGCTCGACAAGTTATTAGTTCGTGACAACATAGGAATTGCCAGCCTGGATCAGTCCTAAGGTCCATTTAATCCAGTGTCGTGTCTCTGACAGTGGCAAGAGTGCTACAGGGGGTGCATGAAATCCTCTGGTGGATTAAGCCATCGACAGGGGAAATGTCTTCCTAACCCCAGCCAATCAGTAGCTGGCTTATGCTCTGAAGCATCAAGGTCTATATCCCTGACCTATTTATAATCCAACCTAATGTCACTGAGGATGTCCTCATTATCCATATAAATGCCGGAGCCTTCTTTTGAGTCCTGCTAAGCTCTTTCTCTCTTAAGTCATTAATTTCCCTCCAAGAAATAAGGGTCTTTTGTCTAGCAGTGAGAGCAAAAGACTGGGATTCTGGACTCGCCCCACAGTGCCGCTCTTCCTGACTAAACCAACCCAGCCAGGGCTTTGTCAAGCTGCACCTTAAAAACCTCTAAAGATGGAGATTCCACCCCCTCCCTAGGTAACCCATTCCAGTGCTTCACCACCCTCCTAGGGAAAAAGTATTTCCTAATGTCCAACCTAGACCTATGCCACTGCAACTTGAGACCATTGCTCCTTGTTCTGTCATCTGCTACCACTGAGAACAGCCTAGCTCCATTCAGGTAGTTAAAGGCCACTATCAATTTCCCCCTGACTTTTCTCTTCTGCAGACTAAACAAGCCTAGTTCCCTCAGCCTCTCCTCATAAGTCATGTGCACCAGCCCCCCAATCATTTTTGTTTACCTTCACTGGACTCTTTCCAATTTGTCCACATCCTTCCTGTAATGACATGCCCCAAACCAGACACAATACTCCAGATGTGGCCTCACCAGTGCTCAATAGAGGAAAATAATCACTTCCCTTGATCTGCTGGCAGTGCTCTTACTAATGCAGCCCAATATGCCGTTAGACTTCTCGGCAATAAGTTCACACTGTTGACTCATATCCAGCTTTTTGTCCACTGTAACTCCCAGGTCCTTTTCTGCAGAACTGCTGCCTAGTCTGTCGGTCCCCCAGTCTGTAGCTGTGCATGTGATTCTTCTGTCCTAAGTGCAGGACTCTGCAATTGTCCTTGTTGAATCTCATCAGATTTATTTTGGCCCAATCCTCCAATTTGTGTAGGTCACTCTGCATCCTATCTCTACCCTACAGTGTATCTACCACTTCCCCCAGCTTAGTGTCATCTGCAAATTTCCTGAGGGTGCAATCTACCCCATCCTCCGGATCATTAATGAAGATGTTAAACAAAACTGGCCCCAAGATCAGCCCCTGGGTCACTCTACTTGTTAGCAGTTGCCAACTAGACATCAAGCTGTTGATCACTACCCATTCAGCCCGATGATCTAGCCAGCTTTCTATCCACCTTATAGTCCATTCATCCAACTAACCCATATTTCTTTAACTTGCTGATAAGAATACTTTGGGAGATCATATCAAAAGCTTTGCTATAGTCAAGGTATATCACGTCCACCACTTTCCCCACATCCACAGGGCCAGTCACCTCTTCACAGAAGGCAATCAGGTTGGTCAGACATGACTTGCCCTTCGTGAATCCATGATGACTGCTCCTAATCACCTTCCTCTCTTCCAAGAACCTAACATGGATTCTTTGAGGACCTGCTCCATGATTTTTTCAGTGAGGCTGACCAGTCTGTAGTTCCCCAGATCCTCCTTCTTCCCATTTTCTGAAGATGGGCACTATATTCGCCTTTTTCCAATCATCTGGGACCTCCCCCAATTGCCACGAGCTTTCAAAGATAATGACTAATGGCTCTGCAATCACATCAGCCAACTCCCTCAGCAACCTATGCATCTTCATCTGTCTCCAGGGGTGTAGAATGCCACTTGATCCTTTTACCTCTGGTGGTTACACACTGCCCGGCCTCCTTTCTGGTTTTCATTGTCTTTGGTTTCTTGGTTAAGTTCCTTTCTTTCTTGAATCTGGGGTGGCGATGCTTTCTGAAGCTGGCTTTCCAAGTACTCCTCAGCCTCTCTCATGCTTCACAGAGTCCGTACTTCCTCTTCCAAACCGCTAGTCTTTTCTGCTAGCGCAGCCACCAACTTGCACTTCGTCCAAGGAAAGTCTCTTCAGAAAAGAAAAAATGGCGCATCCACTGAAGGTCACAGTCACTGCTCCATCTCTAGCCATCCTGGACTAGATACATAGAACCGTACCTTGAACTAAAGACTCTGACATTCCCTCTCTAAACTGCCTCCAAAACGCTCCTGTTTGCCAGACTTTGTGGCTATGGATACAATGTCGGGTGCTCTAGACAGGGCCTGTCCATGCTTATGATGAGTGTCTATGTGTCTATATTAACATCAATAGGCTTGAAATTAGACAAAGGTTTCTCGCCGTCGGAGGAGTGATGTTCTGGAGCAGCCTTCCAAGGGGAATAGGGGCAAAAAACCTCACTTATTTTAAGACTGAGCATGCTAAGTTTATGGAGCAGATGGTACGATGAGATTGCCTACAGTGACATGTGGCCCTTCTGTGATTGCTATTAGGAAATATCTCCAATGGCTGGAGATGGGACACTAGATGGAGAGGCTCTGAATTACTACAGAGCTTTCCCAGGCGTCTGGCTGGTGCTCAAGGTCTAACTGATTGCCATATTTGGGGTCAGGAAGGAATTTTCCCCCTCCCCCAGTCAGATTGACAGAGACCCTGGGGGCGTTTCTCCTTACACTGCAGCATGGGGCATGGGTCCCTTGCTGGTTTGAACTAGAGTAAATGGTGGATTCTCTGTAACTTTAAGTCATTAAATAATAATTTGAAGTCTTGAGTAACTCAGCCAGAGCATACGAGCTATGACAGGAGCAGGTGGATGAAGTTCTGAGATCTGCAAGGTGCAGGAGATCAGACTAAATCATCTTGATGGTTCCTTCTGGCCTTAAAGTCTATGAGTAATGTACCCTCTTTCCTTTCCTTTGTCCAGCGTCTGATCTTTCCACTGAACTGTTGGGAGCGGCTTCTAGATCATATCGAGTGACGGGCCTGAAGCCAAGAGGGATGTACTCGTTTTCAATAAGGCCGCTCTTCGGAGAGACAGAGGGGCCAGAAGCTGTGCTTACTAGGCCGACAGGTATGAGAGACGGAGCCTTGTGTTGCGATTCCTTCTGGTGTCTTTACTGTTGCGACTTGCTTCTAAGCAGGTGCTTGGCACGGAGCGTTCCCAGGCAGTCCCAATGCCTTTCAGAGCTGGCATGTTCTTACAATGGTCTCATTATGTGATGTATGTCGTTCCCTTCCTTTGTTCGCCTTTTACAGTCGGATCTCAAGGGACTCCTTCCACTCCAATTCCTACCGTTACTTCTTTACCACCTGCCACTACAAGACCCCGGTCCACAGGTGGTAGCAGCATAAGGGCCTTTCCTCTTCAATCAGCCACCACCATGACATTAAGAATGACCCCAGCAACCACCGCTGTGATAGCTAAAGCGGCGCCGCCGTTGACTACTCTCTCTGGGACAAGTGAGTTTGAATCCATATGGGATTCAGTGCTAATGAATTGGTGCATTATAACGAGGATATCTCCTGGATGCTGTAGTTGCTCTAATCTTGTGAGCTAAAACTGGGTTGGGCTGGGTGAATACTCAGAAGGAAACTCTCAAATCAAAAACAGGCACCGTAGGAAGCACGTTGGCGATCTTTCCTCTCTGTGAACAGGTGAAAGAGCCAAGAAAGAAGTGTTAGATAAATCAGACCTGTTATAATTGTGATAATACTGAGATCATGGCTGTAAATGGACCGCTTTGTCTGGTGTCCTGTCTCTGACAGTGGCCATGGCCTAATACATAAGGGGGAGGCATAAAAAGCATGTAAGAGAATTGAGATGTTAAGCACCATCCTACGGAGTGTATTTATTATGGCTTCTTCACTCAATGCACACTTGGAACCACAAGGAGTGTTTGCATCGGGGGCTGTTCTCCCATAAATACGAACAGCCCAGTCTTTTATGACAAATCCAGTTGAACGAGGTGGATTGGAGACCCCCAGCCTTCCTGACTGTGATTTATGGATATGCTGTCTTTCCTTCGCAGTCTGTGGCAAGTTCAAAGCAGACATCGCGTTCCTGGTGGACGAGTCCTCAAGCATTGGTCAGAGCAATTTCAATAAAGTGAAGGACTTCCTCTTCTGGATTGTCTCCTACTTCCCCAGAATTGGGCCCGAGGGGGCACAGGCAAGAGACCATTATTCTCTCTCTCTCTCTCTCTCAATCATAGGTACCTGTCTTTGTTGTGTTCATCCTCACAACACCCCTGTGACTGTGAGTTAAGGGAATTCTATCCTCCCATTTTGTGTCTTGGAGACGCTAAATGACTTGCCTGAGGTCACACAGGAAGTCTGTGGAAGACAGGGGAATGGACCCAGCTCTCCCAAGCCTTAGACTAGCATCCTAAGCATTTGGCTGTCCTTCCTCTTGGGCCCCAGCTGGACATTCCCTGTTGCGTGCCCATATATGCCATTTTCTAGCAGTTTTCCCACGCCCAAACCCTTGGTAAAAAAGAAAATCTGAGCACTATTGAAACCTTGAATCTCAGCAGGCTCACTTTGGGCCTACTCCAAATCCCAGTGAAGTCGATGGAAAGGCACCCATCTTCCCTAGGCTTTGTAATGATCCACTTTGCACAGGTGATATCTCAACTGGACCTTTAGGTCGAGGCTCTGTGCTGCTTTGACGAAAGAAGGTAAAATTCCATGCTGTCATTGATTGCAGATGGTTGCTAGTGTCTCCCTTCCATGATCTATGCCCTTTGCTTATGTGCTTATGTCCATGACCAATGCTCTCTAGCTACATCCTGCCGCCTTTATCAGCCTCACATGCTCTTTGGCAGATTGCTGTAGCTCAGTACAGCGACGAGCCCAGGACTGAGTTCCACTTTAACCAGTACAAGGATCGGAATGGAGTTCTCAAAGCCCTCAAGGAGCTGCAGTACACTGGCGGCAATACAAAGACAGGTGGGTGCCATGTGTGCACGTCAGTGTTTGCATGCCGTATACGTTACAGCTAGAGACATGGGCCGAAATCACCAAGTTTCAAGCTGGATTTGGATCTCAACTTCTCCAGCATTCAGCAGTTTTATTTTAGAGTTTTGAATCAGTTTATTATAGAGATTGGTCGTGAAGTTAAAATCGAAACTTCTTTAAAGTTGGGTTGGGTTAAAGTTGTGTTTGGTTTGGACCCATTTTTAATAATAGTCTGGCCATCTATTCTGGTTCTTTCATCAGAGTCCTAGTTTTTCTTCTGACCTCTATATAATTTTATATCCCACCCCCGCTCTCCTTCATTTAGTTTTTATAGCTAACATAAAGTCCTAACCATAAGGTTATCTATCTCCTGGGAATATTTTTAAGAGTGCTTTTAACGCTACTACTCAACCTTGTTCCTAACTAATCCTAATAGTCTTGCATGTGCAAATTCTCAGCATTGAGTTTTATAGTTCAGCGTGAGATTCTGTTTCTTTGGGATTTCCTTAGATCACAGGGGCTGTTTCCTTTTGATGCATGTCTATAACCTCCAGTAATATTACTTATGTAAGCACATTATGTCGGACTTTCAGAAGCTCTTAGCACTGACCAATTTCTGCTACCACTGAAGTCTATGGGAGTTTTTACCATTGACTTCAAGGGCAAGAAAGATTGGCCAATTCAGTCTTTTGGAAAACCTCTCACTTTGAGGATAAAGTCATCCACACATCCTTCACCTAAAGTGGAAGCAGCAAGGCTAGTAAAAACACAGTTGACCCAAAACATTTCAAGTTTTAAAAAAGAAAGCTCCCAAACCTTCAGCTGTATGAAGATGCATTGTCAGACACTCTAGAGAAAGGTTAGCCGTTTTGCTAGTCTGTTCAGACAACATAATTAGGTTTAATCTGGGTTCCTGTTGCAAGGACCCAGAAATACCCAGAACTTTAAATTGGGGGAAGCTAGCCCTAACTTTATCCTCTCTAAGAAGGCCATCTAAATAGCTACCCCTTCCTGGAGGAGGAAGTTAGCTAGGTTAGAAATTAGAGGAAGGTTTCGAACCACCAGATGAGGCATGTTCTGGAGCAGCCTCCTTATAGGAGGCGGGAGGGGGAGGGAAACAACCTATCTAGTTTTAAAATGGACCTTGATCATTGCATGAGCAGGAGTATATGATGGGGTTACCTGCCACAACAGGGAACTGGACTCAGTGGCTTAGGAGGTCCCTTCCAATCTCGACTCCTATGTTCTTGCAATGGTTATCATCTCTTTGTGTGGCCAGCTTGTACGTTTGCTAGTGTGTCCTTTTTCCCACCTGCAAACTGGATCAGACGGACTCCGCAGTACTATTTAGACAGCTGGCCGTGTGGGATCTAAACGGTGCAGCCTTCTGCTTTCCCCCAGGTCGTGGCTTGGGCTACGCGCTGAAGGAGTTATTTCAGTCCTCCAAAGGCATGAGACCCACCTTGCCTCGCATACTGTTGCTCGTGACTGATGGACCGTCCCAGGACGACGTGTTGCCACCAGCCAGGGTGGCCCATGCATTAGGTACCCATGCTTTGGGCGCGTTTTCTCAAAGGCCCTGATCCCACACCCAGTGCAGTGAATGATGAAACTCCCCTGAGTGTCAGTGACACTAGACTGGGCCCTAATGTAGTTTACTGTTGGCTACTTGGACTAGTTTCTCTCCTTCATTCCTTTCAAGTTGTGGGCAGGCCCCTGGCCAGATGTACTGGGCCCAGTACACCAGGGATGAGCTTGGCCTAATATTTTTAGATGAGGAATCTGCCCTGCACTGCTCTGGGGTGGATTTAATACTCTGACGGAAGACAGCTCTGGAGACGGATGTCCCAGGAAACAACAGTGCTAACTTCTCCCACACACTGCCCCAGGAATGTATCTCGGGACTGCCCGGGGACCGGCGCTGGGCTGGGAGGGGAGTCCAGTCTCACGAGCCATTCGAGATCATCTGAGGAGGGTTTTCCTGCTCCCCGGCTGAGCCCTGGTTGACTGGTTAACCCCCACAGCTCCCATGAAGCCGCATCAATGGGCACCGTGGGGTGAAATCCTCTTGCCGGTTGGGAAGCTCTCTGCCTGTAGGCTTGTCCAATGAACGAGCTGATTGTTTCAGGAATCCGCGTCATCGCTGTGGGCGTCTCCAGAGCCGACCCCAAAGAACTGAACAGCATCTTGTTACACCGCAACCTGCAGAATGTTTTCTATATCAGCACCTTTGAGGACTTCCCCCAGATCATCCGGGAGCTGATAGAAACCATTTGCTCTGACTCACCGCATTCGGGAGCCCCACCGCAGCCTGGGGAGGTAAGTTGCTTTGTCCTCTGCTCTTTCCATATCTGCTTTATTTCCTCCAGGGAGCTTTGGAGAGAGGCCAGCCCTCCTCCCAAAGGCCATTCCTGGCTGCCTGGGATCATGCATCTGCGCAAAATTCTAATTCAAAGCAAAACCAAATTTAAGTGAGCCTTTGGGCCCAATCCTGCTCTCATTAATCATCCCACTGTTGCCAGCTGGCAGTCACGCCATTGAAGACAGTGATGTAAAACGGGCGCAGACGAGTTCAGAATCTGACCCTTTCCTGGTTAGATGTCAAGTCAGTGGCATGTCCTTTGCAGGGCGGAAAGCCACTTGTGCGAATTGCCAATGAACAGTCGTCTCTCAGTAACAGATGTGTGCTCAGTCCGCCCCAGCAACATGATATCCGTAGTTTGTAACCAGCTGGATCCTTCAACATCCATAATCCTCCTTCATGGGAAAAAATCTAAACCACGCTGTGTGTTGTAGGTTGCTAGGCAGGATATCATCAAGCTGCAGCAGTTTGGGGGCCTGGAGAGCAAATCATTGGTCCATGATCCATCTTCTGCTAACCCAGAAATCCAAAGACCAGAAGGGCCATGCGATTCCAGGTGCCCAAAGGTAAGAAGAATGGTAACAGCTTAGGAGGCTGTGCTTGGGGGAGTATATTGCACGAGACGTGCGCAGCGAGGGCACTTTGGGGTTGATCCTCTACCATCTTACTCCCGTTTTATGCTGGTGTAACTGCACTGCCTTGAATGGAATCACACCAGCATGAAACAGGAGCAGTGGCCAATCAAAACTGCCTTCCACTGGAGTCATGAGTTCAAGTCTTGGCTTAGGTTACCAGCTGTCCCCATTTGTCATTTGTGCGCTCTTTAAACGTGCAGCATCACATGGCATGAGGAGCAATCTATGACCTCCCATCATTACTATCCACGTCTTTCTCATGGGCATTGCTGAAGAATTCATAGATTTTAAGGCCAGAGGGGCTCATTATGGCTATCCAGTCGGCCCTCCTGTGTAATACAGGTGAGGGAACCCGCCCCAGTAACTTCTGTATCAAGCCCATAACTTAGGTTTGAGTTATAGCATCTCATTTAGAAAGACATCCCGTCTTGGTTTAAAGACTGCAAGTGACAGAGACTCCACCATGTCCCTAGGTAAGTTGTTCCAGTGGTTAAGTGCCCTCCCTGCTAAAAATGTGCAGAGAGATTGGGGGGGGGGGTTAAATGACAAGCAAGAGATGATCTGTTGCATTTATTTAATAGTTTCCTGTGAGCCATTGCCTTTTCCACTGTTAAAAATAAAGCATACGCCAATACTTGCCTGCATTGGGAAGCAAACTGTAGCCATCCTCTGAGCCACCATAAATGCAGGAAGATATGGGAGCAACTGTGGCAGTTGACCACGCTAAGCTACTGGAAGGGCTGGGAAGCCATTTCTTGCCAGTTCTGCAAGAAGGGGAGAAGTGCCATTGTTTTTCTTCCTAACTGTTTTGCCGTCACAGCTTCTATTCTTATTCTGTTCCAGGCTCCTAAGGGAGAGAAGGTAAATATCCTAGCCAGCTGAGAGACTTCACTACTTGGTGGACACACACATGCCTTGGCATTTGCATGCTACACTGGAGGGGACCAGAGAAATACCCAAGATGGACACTGTAGATAGACCTCTGGCTAAAACCAGGAAACAGCTGGGAGGAGATTGTTGCCTACCTTGGACTTTGGATGAGAGATCTCTCCAAGTCAAAATAGTAACTGAAGGACAGGGCTTAGTGTACCAGGCTGAACTCCTTGAGTCACCTCACCACAGGCTGACGTGTACCAAATAGCTGGGCAGTAACCTAGGTAGCTCAGAACAAGAGAGGTGTGTTTGGATTGCGAGGGTTAGGCTTGGAGTTTACCTGTCCATCTGAGGTCAAATCAGGGTCTTTGTATTTCTAGATCCAGAATCCTGGATCTAAACACTCCTGCTCTCTGCTGGATACGTACTTGCATGTGACGAATCCATTGCTACAAGCACACACTCTTTGGCCTTGACTAGATTAGGATAAAAGGTGTTTTAAAATAAACAAAACATGTTCGCCAATGCATTTTAAAAGCCCAGTGTAAATAGGACAAGTTGTACGTCAGCTGAGACAGTGAACCCTATTGGTTATAAATGTGTTTCTTGGGTTAACGGTAGAGGGAAATAAAAAGGTCAAATAGTTCCAAGCTACGAAGCTGTTGTCCCATAGAAAAAGGGTCCAGTGGTTAGGTTCTTACCTTAGGAGACACGAATTTAATTCCCAGCTATGCCACAGATGCTCTTTGTGACCTGGGGCAAGTCCTGAAGGCTTCGTCTATATTGCAGCTGGGAGCATGCTTCCTTCTGCTGGTAGACGGATAGAAGTTAGCGTGTGCCAAGAGCCACATAGGTGGGCTCGATTCCAAGGGCAGGAGGGGCCGTTGTGATTGTCTAGTCTGACCTCGTGTAGAACAGAAGAATTTCTCGAGGAGAACATCTGTTGGAAAAGCTTCCAGACTCGATTTAAAAACCGTCAGTGATGGAGAATCCATCACGACCCTTGGTAAATTGTTCCAGCAGTTAGCTATTCCCACTATTAGAAATTCATTTCCAGTCTGAAAAGATCACTCTCTGCGGTCCTGGGTCACATCTTACTTCCCTGTCACCCTGGATTCCTCCAGACCAGCCCCTCACCAGAATGAGGGAACAGGCCTGGCCCCAAAGCAGCAGCGAAAGGGTTAACAGGGGCTTGTGTTCACATGGGTGTTGTGAGCTGAGGGGGTCTAAAATTGTTCATCCAAAAGGGTTTCCACCAGAAAATGGCATTTCAACAAAATCATTTCTCCCCCACAAAATTGTATCGGTTTTGATGAAATTTCATTTAGGAAGAATTTCTTTCTTTTTTTGGAAAGAATCGTTTAGAAAATGTCAGAATGAAACCTTTCAGCATTTTCAGAATGGAAACTTTTTATTTTGAAACAATTTTTTTTTAGACATGCCTTGATTTTATATTTTAAAAACATTGAAAATGGTTAAAATTGAAACAAAGTGTTCCGACTGACCTGTAGCAAAGGGTTTTTTTTCCCCCTGAAATTTTGTTTTGCAAAATATTTTGAACCCGTAGCTTTACATCCTGATTTGAAACCGGTTTTTTTTATTTTATTTTTTTCAAAATTGCTAAATTTTTCACAGAATGGAAAAATCCATTTTCCAACCAGCTCTAGTTGTGAGGATAAACACAGTAAAGATTGCGAGATGCTCACATGCTACAGTAATGAGGGCCACTTACATAGCCTAGAACCTTAGGGGTCTAATTCCCCCTCCCACACACACACACACTGGTCCCACATCAGATTTTGCCCCTATCTTCAGGACCAAGTCCTTAACTGTGTTAGCCAAGTTATTCCCCCAGTCCTACCCAAGAACCCAGTTGCTTGGGTCAATTAAAAGTAGACTAGACAAAGCAGGTAAGATCACACTTCTGGGCCACGAGTGCGACGTGGGCTCTTCTTTATTTAATCTCTGCCAAATTCTGTTCTCAGTTCCAGGGACGTCAGTGCCATGAGGGGGGGGGGTAAGAGAAAGATGGAGTATTGAGTCAGTGCCTAGAGGCTGCAGCCCCATTGTGTTAGGTGCTGTATAAACACATAACAAAGAGACAACCCCTACCTAGAGAGTTTACCATCTTGTTGTACCTGTGCAGCTGACAACAGAATCTGATTGTGACATAGGCCAGAAATCGAGGAAGCATTTCCCAGGCCCTGTGACTGAGCGGACCCGCCCCAGTTTAAGTGCTCTGTGCCTATGTTCTGCAGCACCTCCCCCTCTGATGCTGGTTCTGTTTGCTTGTCATGCAGGGGGAGAGAGGCCCGCCTGGGGAATTGGTGAGTACAATCAAAGAACATCCTCCACATGAACAAGGAAAGACATTGTCCCAATGGCTGGAGAAATGTAAGCAAAGCTTGACATCACAAAGAAGGTGAAAGGACATGGGGATATGAATGTGTCCTCTGAGGAGTGAAGTTCACCCTTTGGCAGAGGATTGGATTTCAAAAGGGATCCAGTGACTCTTTTCCCCATCTCATAAGATGTGTTGTTATAAATGACTAAGCAGTGGGTTAAACTGTTCTGCACAGGGCTCTGTGGGGTGGGTGGATCTGTGTTTCTTTGGAGGGTAATAACATCCTGACTGTTTTCCCCATTCTTCCTTTTCGAGAGCTTCACCGGTTTGCAGACAGGAGGCGGTTACGATCCATACAGCTTTGCTGTAAAGGGAGAGAAAGGAGAGAGGGTGAGTCTCGCAGCAGGAATGACACACTGGATTAATTAGCACATGGCTAGGTAATGAATAGTTACAAAAGGCTGCCCCAGAGCATAGTGCATTTAACATATTCTGCTGGCTTTGAAAATCAAACAGGAATGAATGTGTGTGTGAGAGAGAAGGAGAGAGAGGCATGCATGGACATGTCACTTTATTTCTTGTTTCTCAGAGATTATTCTCCTTGCAAAGAGAAAGGGGAGACCAGAAACTGAGAAAGGGGAGAAAATATTATATCCCATGGGCCCAGAAGAAAAATGCTGATCAAGTCCCACCAGGCTCTTTGGTTGCTAACTCAGGGCTGTCATATCCCAGAACATCAGGAATCCACAATGAATTAGGGATGGATAATCCCAGCAGAATTCGGGTTTTGCAGACCTCATCAAACCAGTTTTTGAGTTTACAAAACTTCTCTGAGTTGGGGAATCCCTTGCGCTCATGGCTATTTTCCTGCAAGGGTGATCCAACCTCAGATAAAACACTGATGCGTTTTTCTAGGAACAGGGAAAGCGGTGCCATTAGAAAACTCTCTCTCACCACTGCCCAAAAGCTACTCTTGACTAGAGTTATTGGAGGCTGGCAGTTCTTGCAACTGTGCCCCTCTCTCTGACCTTGTTACTTTCCATGTGTATAGGGGCTCCCTGGGAAAGATGGAGTTCCTGGACTGCCAGGTCGACCAGGGCGAGTGGGCTCCCCTGGCTCCCTTGGGCTGATGGTAAATATCTGGATTAGTGAGTATCGTCAATATTGGGATCAGCAAATGATCCCCACCCTTTTCCAGTGTTTGAATATCTGTTTTTCTCGCCTTCGATTTACAGGGGCTGCCCGGTGTCCAAGGTGATCTTGTAAGTATTCTAACCAGGTCTCCAAATCTCAGGGGCATGCAAATAACCCCTGCTGGATCCTGCAGGGTGCGGGTGGGGAGCATTGCACGTGGAATGGGCAAGTCAGTCATGCTGCGCAGGACGGGGAGCCCCGGGGAACCTGATTTTGGATTAATCGGAGATTGCTGCTGCTAAACGACTCCTGCCCTGTAGCCTGGTACCTGCGGTTCTGCCAACCCAGAGCTCTACTTTGCGCGAGGCGGTCTCAGGAAATACTTGGGTACTTTTGGTTTTTCTGGGCGAGGCATTTTCCCAGTGGCTGTCACCACAGGGGGCCCAATCACAGAAATGCCCCATCTGACTCCATTCGGAGGGGTCATGTTTTCCCTGTGGAGTGTGTATGCAATGACCTGCCACCCATCATGGGTCATGAGTGGGGACTGAACAAGTGTCCTACGATGCTAAAAGCATGGCTCTCCACTACTTGAGCAAAAGGAGTAAATTCAGTAGCTGGTAGCAGTAGTAGGCTTTTATCTTATGTGCATCAGCCACTAGAGGGAGACACATAACATGCTGAATTAGTGGGTTATATGTACATGACTCCTACTGATGTTGGTACCACAAAGGAAGGAACCCTACTCACTGGAATCTGCTTAGTGATTATGCAGTGGGCCAACAAAATTTTTTCACCCAGTGGAGATGGGTTTATAGCTTAGGAGCCAACAGAATGGAATGGAAGATCTTGGGTTTATGAGGGATTGCAGGTTACCAATTATCCTGTGAGCCGGCTTCACTCTATTATTTAACCCTACCTAATTTATTTTTAATTTCAGGGACCTCCTGGATATCCAGGGCCAGCAGGGCCGAAAGGAGACAGAGTGAGTTTCCTTAACATGTTTCAGTAGAAAAATGCTGTGTACTGCCTTCCTATTAAGATGTATATCACTGCCCTCTACTGGATAGAATCAGAACTTCTGAAGTGCATGTCATTGGCCCTATATGGCTAGCAGCTGATGGAGATTCTCCATCAACTCAAGGGCTAGGGGCCTGTACACTGGGAACGGGAGGTCTGAGTATCATCTCTGCTGAGGCTGTGAAATGATCAGAACCAGACACAGTGTGGGTTGTAACACCAGGGAAGGTTGGTTGTCCTGGTACCCACGCACAGCCCCCAGAGTACATTGAAGGGCAATGCAGACTCCCTGGCAGGTTTGTAAAACTGTGGTCCAGGCTTGAAACGATTCAGATAAATCCCACGGAGGCTTTAGACTCTTTGGCTCCAATCCTTGAGACTTTAATGAAGGTCATGTCCTACCAGGGTCAATGGGTTGGACCGCACAGGCATTAATACAGATCCATGATCCCTTTCACTCAGCTCAATAATGTCACAGAGAATCTAGTGCTCGGCTTTCGTGGGTCAGAGTGCAATTTCCGAGCATCACTCCTCAATGAAGCTGTTTGCATCAGCCCCGCCTTTGGGGATGATTGTTTAAATGCCTGCTTGCCTGCCCATCCAACAGTCTCTGGAGCAATAGAGTGACCGAAGAGCTCGGAACGCTGGACTTGCTCGTTAGGTGGTGTGAACTGGCGAAGCCCCATTGACGTCAATGAACCCCAGGGGACCTACGGTTTGCATTATGGTGGTGTGTGTTTCATACCGTGCGAGTCTCAGGGTTTCCTCATATGAAAATCTGAGCAGAAAAGCTTCCTGGTGCCCCAGTAAACTGCTGTGTGTGCGGCTTCCTATTATGCAGGGGGAACCAGGCTACGTGCTGGGCGGGGTGGAAGTGATTCCTGGCCGAAACGGACAACCGGGCTCTCCTGTGAGTAAATACATGACATCCGATATAACCCACTTCCTTTCTGCTGCCGGTGTCTCCAGGCAGCCTCAGAGCTGTGGTCACCAAAGATCGCTTAAGCAGGGGCAGTCAGGCCTTTAGTATTGTCTGTATTCCAATAGGAGCAACAGGCCTCAGTCAGGATCGGGGGCCCCTTGTGCTAGTCTTGGTACATGCATAAACAGTAAAAAACAAACCCTGCCGCAGGTAGCTTGGGATTTAAACAGGCAAAATAGATGCACTGAGGAGGAAAGGGATGCAACATACAAGCTGGCTAGGTTAGTGCTCTCCTTTTCCCGGGGATCTCCTGTACAGGTGCTGGAGACGGGGGAGGCAGCGCTATTTCTTTGAGTCACCACTAGAGGGCAGTGTGCTGTTAGATGTGCTTTCTTTCAGCTGAGATGTAAGACTATGGACCTGGCCATGTGTGATCGTTAATGCTCCCATGGGGCTGTGTGTAAGGTCAGGGTTGTTATTAACCCCCAAATTCTGGTGATGTACAGTTTGGATAATTGCCTTCTGGCTCCTTAATGTCCCCCTTTGTTGTTTCAATGACACACAAGATCCCCCTTCACTTGACCTGAGCTGCTGGTGGTGCTATTAACCAGCTGTTACTTTTCACCCCAGAGGTGGCTGCATTTCAGTGCTGGGTGTATTGATCTCAATGTTTATGTTCTTAAATAATCTTATGTGCTCCCCATGTTTCCTGCTGTACTCTCATCCCCTTTCTTTACTGTAGCCAGAGCAGGGTTATACGAAACCCTGGCTGGGATGATTTAGTTGGGGTTGGTCCTGCTTTGAGCAGGGGGTTGGACTAGATGTCATCCTGAGATCACTTCCAACCCTAATCTTCTGTGATTCTATGGGTCTCTTTCCTTTAGTGTCTCCCCTTGTAGCTCAGTGATTGGCCAGAAGGGTCTCCACTGATGACATGGGGCATTTGCCCTTTGCCAATAGGCTGCTCAGCCACGCTAGCCCCAGGTTTCGGAGCGGTGATAAGGGTCGTTGGGATGGGGTGAGCTTGCATCTCTCAAATGTTTGGCTTGAATCATTTCAGGGGCAGAAAGGGCAGCCGGGAGTTCCTGGAGCAGCAGGGCCACAAGGGCCGCCTGGGATGTCTGTGAAGGTGTGTGTGACCGTGAGCCAGCCCCAGACACCTGGCCCCATGTGTGGCATGGGTAGGTGTGGGGAGGTAACTAGACACACTGCTCTTGTCAAGGCAGGGAGAATCCACATCCGAGACATCCCTGAATTGACCCTGTGCCCTTGACGCCAGTTGGGGCCGTACTGGTGCCGTCTGTGAGTTCAGGATCGGGCTCCTCTCGGTCGCCTGACCTCTCATCACAAGATGCTGGGGTCGACCCGCCATCTCAGGGGAGCTAGGGGGTCAGTTCAAATGCCGCCCGGGGGAGGAGTGAGTGAAAGTGAGGGGGGCTCGGTGGCTAAGGTGACATATTGAGCCTAGCATCCAGTGTGCGCAGTGCAGTTATCAATAGCTGCCCCCCAGCCCAGTCACCTCGTAGACCGTCTTAGCAGAGGACAATGCCGGAGTGGGACTTGAACTCGCCTCAAGAGGTGGTCTCCACGTTGGCTTTCTGGGATGGCAGCATCTGGGCTGTGCAGTGTAACTTGTTTTGCATTTCTGTCTGCCCTGGGAATTGAGGCCGTTGGCGTCCGGGGCGGTCAGCCCCAGCACTGAATTTGCAGTGCAGAAGGAAACAACAGAAAAATCAATCCTGGCACCTGCTTTGAAATGGCAGGAGAGCACATGCCAACCATTGAATCCTGCAGCACCGTGCCTGGGTGCAAATGTGGGAGGCGACTCCCCTCAAGAACGTGGGGCAGTACGGTCCCCGTGGGGCAGGCTGCAACCCGGGGTGCGTAGATTTTTGAGAGGAGGCTCCAGCGGAAAGGTGGGGAGGGAAAGGGCTCTGAGGAGAAAACGAGACCGCTCCTGTCTTGTTCTGAGGCTGTGATGTTCCCAATTCTGTGTTTCAGGGTGAGCCCGGAGACCGAGGTGGGAGAGTAAGTATTGAGATTTACTCTGAGTTTCATCCCCTGTGTCTGTCTGTCTGTCTCTCAGACCTGAGGAAGCGCTCTGTGTGGCTGGAAAGCTTGTCTCTCTCACCAATAGAGGTTGAGCCAATAAAAGATATTACCTCAGCCGCCTTTATCCCTCTAATGTCCTGGGACTGACACGGCTACCACAGCACTGCACGCAACATGTCTGTCTGTCTGTCTCAGCAACTGACTGACAGCCCTGCATTTATTTTTTAAGTTGCCTAATGGATGGCCAGGACATCACTGAATACATGCCTCAGTGACACCCAGCCTGGGGACCTATCTAAGAAGAGCCATTTCCTTTTTTTCATCTCCTCCCTCTCCCCTCACGCTCCCCTCCCTCATCTGTCCAATGGTGCTAGTAGTGTAGCTACGGCTACAGGCCAGGGGTAGGGGTGTGCGTGGTGACGGGAGGGAGTTTCCCATTAGCGTAGGCCTATGACCATCACTGGTCACCAAGACACAGTAAAATGGTTGTGATTCTCCCCTGTGCTGTTGGTCTCAATGGCAGCTTGTGCCCTGTGGTGGGCTGCAGGGGTCTCTGGGGGCGCCATTGTATCTGAAAGTCTCTTTAACGCCTGGGCGTGAAACACTGGCCACGTGGCTGATACAGAGCTGACGACGTCCAGGCAGCTCCTGGAAGCGTGCGGTGTTGTTCTAGGCTGTGAGAATCTCTCATGCATCATACAGGGGCCTCGAGGGAAAGATGGCGCCAAGGGCGACAAAGGAGATGCGGGAGAGACCATGAGTACAGTCTGGTGATGAGCTTCCTCCAATAGTCACGC
This sequence comes from Mesoclemmys tuberculata, assembly GCA_007922155.1. Classification (NCBI taxonomy): domain Eukaryota; kingdom Metazoa; phylum Chordata; order Testudines; family Chelidae; genus Mesoclemmys; species Mesoclemmys tuberculata. The sequence goes on along the minus strand of ML675616.1, from coordinate 4,339,051 downwards.
TGGGCCACATGGGGCCCGTCAGACCCAGGCCACCACGTAGGGTGGTGTGGACCACAATGCGTCCTGGGAAGTGTCATGGCAGGGTAGTTGGCAGGGCCTACACCCTGTTTGCTGTTTGGCCCTGGGTCACGCTCCCGGCTTTGATCCGCCAGAGAAAACAGATGCTAAGAGAGTCAAAGGTGGGATGGTTGGGTACGGTTTGTTATTTTCCATTTGTTTATTTCTGGTAAGGGAGTGAACGAAGGAAAAGGCAGGCGGAGTAAGCTGGAGACCTCTCTAAACTTCCCACACTGCAGGCGGACAAGCTCCGTGCTGCCCGTGCCTTGGAAGCTGTGGTGAAAACTGGCAGGGGACAAGAGCTGAGCTCATGGGATATGAGAAGCATCAAGAAGATTTGATTAATCCACCGAGAGTGGCTGGGATGTGGGGAGGAGGGCAGTCTTATGAAACCAGCCCGGCACCATCCTCAGACAGAGGGAGCTGCAGTTAGAGCTGGCCAAGAGAGAGGTCCAAAAGCTAGCCGTAGCGGAGAGAACTAAAGAGTGAGGTGCTTCTGCGTAGCGTCACTCTCCCCTCGGTGGAGGGCAACAGCTTTCACTGGCTGAGGTGAAAGGTGTACGAGCTATTTCCAAGCACTCTGGGGTGCCTCATTTTTATCATGGCTTGGCAATGTCCCTAAATGCCTTGGGCGTGAAAGTCACCGAACCAGATTCTCCTTCTCTTTTGCAGGGGAAAGCTGGCTTGCCTGGCCCCCTCGGGTTGGATGGTGCTCCTGGAATTCCCGGGCCGAGGGGAGAAAAGGTCATTACTTGTGTAATATGTCCTTACCCTTCATCTGCTCGAAGGGGACAGAAATAGCTGAGCCGCCGTAATGGCAGGATATTCCAAGTGTGTGGAGGATGGAGAAGGGTCACCATGTCTCCCCCTGCTCCATGGACTTCCTTGCAGGAGCCAATATCCGGGAACAGAATAGACATTGTCTCTCTAGCCAGCCCTCCCTGTTCCTCTGACTCTTCTCTGTGCGACTGCATGGTTTGGCCACTGTAGATGCCAGGGCCTTGTCCCCGCATGCAGGCTGGTCTGCCTCCCCATCCCCTTTCAAATCTCAGCTGAAACCTCCACAGTCCTTTTCTTAACTGGTCTCCCCTTCCAGGTGCCTTGCGGATCTTATCATTACAACCCTGTAACGCTGAGGGTTACGGGACCAGATACCACTCTGTACAAAATGGTGCTGCACTAAATCGCTGCCCCCCCGGGGGAGTTCAGAGACGCCGCTGCAGATAGGACTGATTTCTGTTACAGTCTCGCCTTTGCTCTTTTTCGTGTGCTCCTTTCTCCTTCTGGGAGTGCTCCCCTCACTTGGGATCTGCTTGCTTTTCAGGGGGAGGCAGGGATAGGCGTTCCAGGCACACCTGGCCTTACGGGAGCAGACGGAGGAAAGGTACGTTTAGTCTTTGCAGCAAGGTGCGTGCACGTGCCAGAGGCAACCTCTGTCCCTCCCCTTTTCCTTCCACACTCCTGGTGTATTTATGAACGGATTGAGCCAAAAGTCTAAATCTGGCGTTATCATTCTATGCCTGCGTTATGCAGGAAGCCAGACTAGCCGATCACAGGTTATGTACATGTTTGAAGGCAGGGGCGCTCTCACAGGAAAATATTTATACTTTTCAGTCAAAAAATCCAAAATATTTTGGTGGAAACTGAAATATTTCAAATGGGACAGGCTGCCACGTTGCCTCACGGGACTTATTGCTCCCTTCCCTCATGTCCCCATTCTCTTCTATGGGCTGGGCTCCCCAGGGTGACTGCGTCTCCCATGAAGCCCCCTGACCAGAGACTCCCATGAGGTTCTGCCTCCTCTCTCCAAAAGGGGAGACCGTGGTACATCCTGGGAGATGTAGTGCGGCATTCAAATTTCTGCCAAAAACTGAAATCGTCTGTGGAAAATTTAGATGAAAAATAGTTTTTTTCTCCATTTTTGTCAACATTTTCCATGGAATCTCCTGCTTTTTTCTCCCACCAGTTCTAGTGGGAAGGCTCGCATAGACCAGCGGTCCGTGGCCACCAGCATTTTTATTGTCAGGTCGTTTCGACCGTCTCTCATTAGGGTGGGATGACTCGGTGATTAAAACACCAATAGTTGTGGGAACCTGGGTACCCGAAGTGTCTACCGCTGTGGAACCAAACCAGTGGTAGCAAGGGGCTTGGCAGCAAAGCCCAGTGTAGAAGCAGCCTTTGTTTGTCAGACTTGGTTGGATGTTATTTTCTCTGAGGTAGGAGAGAATTTCACTGTGTCTGAGCACCAGCTTGGGAGGAGTCAGTTTCAGCCAATGAACATCTGACCTGCACTGGCATTAATGCCCAAATGCTGGCCTCAGGGACCCGCTTGAGCAGCGTGGCCTGTGCTCTGAGAAGTTCTCACCTTATCTCACTGGTATCCACAATGATCACAAAGTGTCCAGAATCAGCAATAGAATCCTAGAAGATGAAGGTTGGAAGGGAGCTCAGGAGGTCATCTAGTCCGACCCCCTGCTCCGAGCAGGAATCCTGCCCTTTCCCCTGAAACACCGTGTGGCAATTGCTCCGTCCTTGCAAGATGCCCATGTCTTCACTGTTCGATGGATCTGGATTGAGCAAACTGCTGGAGGTGGCACTCTAACAGGGGAGAGACGAACGTTGCCCAAATCAGCCCTTTGTAAATAGCTGGATCACAACGGAGGGGTGTATTTGAAACTCATATACTGATGCTGCGGTCAAAAACGGTGAAAAACACAAAAGGTGGTGATGATGAAGAAGAAGCCAGAAGCCAGCACTGAGTTCCAGGGGCTGAACTTTCTCTTCTCTCTCTCTTTTTCAGGGGGCAATGGGACCACCTGGAACGCAAGGACAAAAGGCGGGTATTGAAAACACTCATGCAAGTTGAACCCGTGCTAGGCTGCTTGGAAATGGATGGTGGCCTTGCGACGGGGCAGGTGGAGGGACGCCCCTGGTGGCATAGAATGCGACGACACTGCCCCCAAATTCAAAAACAGTGAAAGCAAGTCCTTCACACAAGACATAATTAAACTGTGGAACTCCCTGCCACAGGATGGCATTGAGGACAAGAATCCAGCAAAAAAAAAAAAGATTGGATGGGTATAAAAAGGTCATGAATACAGTTAGTCTGGAAATTAGAAGGAGGTTTCTACCTCTGGGAAGGGTAAGGTTCTGGAATGGCCTCCCCAAAGGAATAACGACCGGGGAGGGGGGGGAGGGGCAAACATCCTCAGTATTTTTAAGATGAACCTTGATACATTTATGAATGGGACTATCTGACAGGACTGCCTGTGATAACAGAGGGCTGGATCTAGTGACCCAGGAGGTCCATTTGAATCCTGTATCCTGTGTTCCTATTTATATGGCTAGCCAGAACACCCAGAGTTGTGGTACTTAATGCCAACCTCCATCCATTTTGAAGAGAGATTAAAACTCATGCTTCAAGGCTTAATCTGATCTCTAACTATTAGGGATTAGGATAAATCCAAAAGTGGGGGGACAGATTATCGACATCTGCCTAACACCAGGATTAAGTACCTTCCTCTGGAGCATCTGGTGGTCTCTGCTCTGATCCAGCCTGGGAATTTGTAGGTTCCTGGTGGAGGCTGGGAAGGTGAGAGATGTCTGTAAAGGCATGTTACACTGTATTATCCTCTTCTGCCACTAGTTAACATACTTTTTTTAAGACAACCTCAGCCATTGCTGGCAGTACATTAAAGAATAGTCTAGTGAAGACATCTGGTGTGTCTCTTTTTAAGAAGAGAGCTCTGTAGCCAGTCGGGTTAATGATCTGGAAGATGGGGTGGATTGCACCCTCAGCAAGTTTGCAGTTGACACTAAGATGGGCAGAGTGATAAATACACTGGAGGGTAGGGATAGGCTACAGAGTGACCTAGACAAATTGCAGGATGGAGCCAGAAGAAATCTGATGAGGTTCAACAAGGACAAATGCAGAGTCCTGCACTTAGGACAGAAGAATCACATGCACTGCTACAGACTGGGGACCAATGGGCTAGGCAGCAGTTCTGCAGAAAAGGACCTGGGGGTTACAGTGGACAAGAAGCTGGATATGAGTCAACAGGGTGTCTTTATTGCCAAGAAGACTAATGGCATATTGGCCTGCATTAGTAGGAGCATGGCTAGCGGATTGAAGGAAGTGATAATTCCCCTCTATTCGGCACTGGTGAGGCCATATCTGGAGTACTGAGTCCAGTTTTGGCCTCCCCCCCACTACAGGAAGGAAGTGGACAAATTGGAAAGAGTCCAGCGAAGATCAATGAAAATGATGAGGAGGCTGGGGCACATGAGTTATGAGGAGAGGCTGAGGGAACTGGGCTGATTTAGTGTGCAGAAGAGAGGAATGAGGGGGGATTTGATAGCGGCCTTCAACTACCCGAAGGGGGCTCCAGGGAGGATGGAGCTAGGCTGTTCTCAGTGGTGGCAGATCACACAACTAGGAGCAATGGTCTCAAGTTGCAGTGTGGGATGTCTAGGTTGGACATTAGGAAAAAATTTTTCCCTAGGAGGGGGGTGAAGCACTGGAATGGGTTACCTAGGGAGGTGGTGGAATCTCCATCCTTAGAGGTTTTTAAGGCCTGGCTTGACAAAACCCTGGCTGGGATGATTTAGTTGGGGTTGGCCCTGTTTTGAGCAGGGGGTTGGACTATGTGACCTCCTGAGGTCCCTTCCAACCATCATTTTCTATGATTCTGTGGTGAGAAGCCTGACCGGCTGGTAAGCAGATCAACAACTACCGTGTACAAGATGTACTTGACAGTGTCTCCTCACAAATAGGTGGCAATGATTGTTGGGGAAGTGACTCAGGGAGAGCGGGGAGGATTTTGCCAAACGGGGGTGAGGAAAATCTTGACGCGTCAGCCTGTGACTGGGCAAGGATCAGTGCATCAAATACTGTGGCTTCTTGATGTAACAAAAAGGCCCATCCACTGACAGTTGTAGGTATGTGAAAGATCATCAAATTTCAGGGCATGAAGAGGTCACCTTCATGGGCTGGGAAGATCTCCTGGCTCCCACATGGAGCACTGAATGAGTAGCTAAGTGCCTGATTGAGTAGGCAGTTCTCTTCCCTTGAAACACTGGACATCAACCACTGCTGTAGGCAGGTTGCTGATCCTAATTAGCCAAATTAGCCTAATTAGCTGGTCTGGCTAATGCAATCTTCTTTATCACAGTTTCTCTTCCTTGCCTCACCAGCATCCGCTGGCTATTGCTTTGAGAGGATTCCTCAGACTAGTGGCTCTGGGAGACCGACATGTGACTCACTTCAGGCCATCTTTTCCAGCTAACGGAGAACTTGCTTTCTAAAGAACTGCCTTCCTTCCCTCCCCTGCACGTACGGATAGCCAAGCCTGCTTGCATGTGGAAAAATCCAAGTGCATGTTTATCCCAGTGCATGGGAATTGTGTATTTGCATGTGCAAACAGCCGTCTACCAGTTGGTTTCTAACTTGCCCTTTGCATGTGCATTCATGGTACTGTGTACACAAATGCAGGCGTGCACTTGTACGTGCATTTTTGCACATGTAATTGTATCTCTTTAAAAAAAAGAAAAAAAGCTTGTCTCGGTGTTTTCTGTAGGGGACCTTAGGTATATACCCCCGTATAATTAGCTCTTTCTGAGACTGACTCCAGGACGGTCAGGGAAATAACATCCATTCTTTTTTGTTTAGGGTGAACCAGGATTGCCTGGAGAAAAAGGACCGAATGGCTCAAGGGTAGGGCTTTGGGTGAACCAAAATAAAAGTTTTTAAAAAATTGAGTGAATTTAGAGCCCAAATGACCCAGGTAAAATGGGACCCCGATCTCAGCTGGTGTTACCATAATACACACAATATTGTGAGAATTAGTTATTGTTTCTCTGAAACAATTTCTTTGAAATCCTCAGCTGCAGGGCAAAACATGAATGCAAAGTCTATTGATATTAAAACAAAGATATATTTTTCTTCTTGCTTTGCAAACTCCTGGAAAAGGAATATCCAAAGCTTTTTCCTCTGCAGAGTGCAGGGCTTGCGCGTTTGTTGGTTGATATTTCTCGGCAAATGGATCTTTGTCTTGACAAAAGCATCTTTCATTTTCCAGGGTAAAAAAGGCCAAGCAGGTGTCAAAGGGGAGAAGGTGAGAGGGATCCTTAAACTGATAGAAATAAATAATGTTTGGACACAGGAGAGAGAATGGGCCTGATTTTGCTCTTGGTTATTCTGGTCTAGATCAAAGATAAAGTTGGTGGAGTTACACAGAGTCTGAAACCAGTGCATTTGGCAGCAGACCAAATGTCTGAAAGTGTATTCAGTTTTCTTTTGAGGAATATTTCCCATTCACATTCGTTATTTTACAGACCCTCAAAGCACATTCCTTCTGCTCTTTCATTTAATTATTAAAACAAGGATCTTAATAGAATTGGGCATTTTTATTAGCATTTGCAATTACAGTAGTGAGGGTAAAAATAAGCTTCAGGACATGCACTCATCACCAGCTGGGGACAGGAAGATCTCTCTCCTGGTGATGTATTGCATAGAGGGGTCATGCCTTCCTCTACAGTTTCCAGCACCAGGCTCTGTCACAGATTGGACACTGAACTAGATGGACCATTGGTCTGTTCTGGCAACTCTTATGCACCTAATACCTCTGTGTTTTCTATCGTTTGCAGGGGGAACGTGGAGAAATGGGGCCGAAGGGACCTCAAGGAATTGCTGTAAGCCAGTCAAGTTGCTTGACAAGCTACTGTCAAAATGACCATGCATGTAACCCCTGAGACCATCCCAAACCCTTTCTTGATGAGACCATCGCAGAACCAGCTGCTTCCAGATCTGCAGTGCCTTTGGAGCCACTTGCCACGGCTCTTTGTAGTCTCTGTTTGGCATCTCCTGTAGCTTCAGTGGCTGGACCTGACTCTCATTTACACAAATGCCCCTTTTATGCCACTCTGGGCAAAGCGGCATTAAAGGGGGCCTTTTACCTGCCAGAATGGCGTGAAAAGAACATGGTGTTAATGAGAATCGGCCACTTGGTTAACACGAGTCTTCAATGGCTGCATTCAGGTTGAAGACTTGTCCTGTTGCCTTTTAGCCTCCATCAATGACTGTAACATGGTGAGATTTGGGTGTCTCGTCAGAGTTTGCTACTGGTTTGATTTAGGTTTTCTACTGACTGGCAGATCTCTCTCTCACCCCAAATCCCTTACAGCGGGGGCCGGCCTAGGGGCCTGGTGGTCTTGCATTCAAACATCTGTCACTTAAAAATGGGGTGGGAAATCTCATGAGAAGAGCATTTCTAGTAAGGTTTGTATGGGGATGTGTGGATCTGGTTGGAAGTACCTGAAGAACTACTGGATGGGGTGAGGCTCAGGTTGTATTGAAAAGCTCACTAGGGGGACATAGAGTTTGTTGCATCTAGGTTGCCCTATTCAAATCAGGTTCCTGATAAATGTTGTACCTGTCTGATGGCTGACGGGAGCCTATGTGCCAGGATCCGGTGATCTTGTTCTACATCCTAATGGGCAAGTTTTCATTTTATTAAAATCATCACCCCATTTAGATCCCTTTTTGGGGCAGTCTTGATCATTTCTCAATGGCTGAATGGACCACGAAGACACAACTTCCTTCTCACTCTTTCTTGCATGTCATGGCTGACACACGTTGGCAGGATGAGCGGAGGATGCGGGTACTGCGGTTGTCTCTGCCGTACAACATGGTCGCTTTGGGATTCTGTAATTAAATGACTGAAGTATTTTTAACCTCTTGAAAACATTCCTTTGATGTTTTACAGGGTCCTTCAGGAATGATGGGGCAGAAAGGAAGCCAGGTAAGTGAAACAGGAGGGGGTCATTTAGATCTACTAGCTAGGGTGAAGGATGGGAGTCGCGACTCCTGGTAATCAGATGACACTCTTAAAGTAGTGACTGTGTTTAGTTCCCCTTACATGTTTCCTCTCTTCTGTTCCATCATGTTCCAAGCAGAGCAGGGAGAATAAATGATTTTTCATTTCGCTGGCAGCTCCACATTTTTTTTTTAAATCATTTTGGGTCAAACCGAATCTGAAAACTGCAAAGAAATTTGGCAACTAGAAAAAAAATCCATTTCAAATCAAACAACACAGCTTGTTTCTGGCATTTTTAAAAGGACTAGATTCACAAAAGGGTGAGGGGTGGTAGTTTCCCTTAGCCCAGCGGCTGGGGCCCTCCTCAGGAGGTAAGAAACCCTGGTTCAATTCTCCTCTCTGCTTGTAATGGAGAAAAAAATAGAATATGATTCTCCCACCTCTCGGGTGACTGCCCCCATCACTGGCCTATGGCATATTCCGCTCCAGAGTGCTCTCAATCTGCTCCACTTAGGATAAACAATTAAGTAGTAAGTGGAACAGGGACTTGACTGTGGTCTCCCACATCTCAGGTGAAGCCCCGAACCCCAGGCAAGAGAGTCCTCTCACTCTGTTTCCCTGGGCCAGCGATCCTTCTCCTTCCTCGTGTTACAATGACTGGTCACTGGGCCATGAAAGGGAAACATCAGCCTAATGTGTTACTCCTGGTCCTCTGTGCCTGAGCTGGGAGCTGGTTTAAGAAATTATCCTTTGGGGTTTTTTAAGCACAAATGCTTTTCATTTTCTAACCAATAACTTCTTTTATTTACTCTTTCCTTCCAGGGGAAACCAGGCTTTCCAGGTGCTCCGGCTATGGGGGTAACTATGAGTGGATAATAGTTCTAGTAACGTCCCCCTCGCGTACCAGATACTGCAGCACTCGGTGTACAGCACAGACATGACTTGTGCTGCCGAACGCCCCGCCTTACAGCGGGCAGCATGAAACAATCAAGAACGCGGGAAGACGTCTCACTGACCGGTCTGTTCGTGCTCACTGTTCCATTCCCCTTGGCGGGTGTGGAGTCACGGGGTGCACTTGCTTTTGGAAATCCTCGGAGTTGGGGTTCTGTAAGCCAGTTCCACCCTAGTAATTCCCATTACATCTTCTGCAATATGCTATTTCCTGGAAGGTCCTAATCAAACCTGCGGCCCCGCTGAGCCTGGCACTATAAGAACATTCCTTGCCCCAAAGATCTTGCAGCCTAATCCCATTCGTTTAATCTGGCCTCCTGTTATGAGAGTTATCACGGGGCTGATTCTGGCACTACCAGGGCACTTAAATTTATGCTGATAGATGCCTGTTGAGATATCGAGGCTCAGCGCAGGCGTAATTCCAGTCCTTGCTCTGTTCTGGGTAAGTCTTGACCAGTTAACTGACCCCTCTGCTCTGAAGGTGAATTACTTTTGGGCTTACGTAGGTCCTGAACCAAAGCCGATTGAAATAAATGGGAGTCTTTTGGTGGGTTTTGGACCAGGCCCATAGTCCTCTCTGGCATTGGGTACAGTACAGGGCAGCTTTTGCCATTAAAACACGGGGTGCAAAGTCCTGTAGGATAATGGAAATAGACTGAGTTTATTTTGCTTTGGAATTCGAGTTGTGTGTTCCCCTACCTATAAAATTCCACCGTAACATGATCTGAATATCCACCCATGGCAGGGAGATCATTCCTCTAAATAAAGAAGACACTTACGTGGCTTCCTTTTCTCCTAGGTTGTCGGACCTCCAGGCAAGAAGGGTGTCAGAGTAAGTTAATTTAGCAGCTCAGCATTAAACTTTCATGAGACCTTTGTCTAAGAAGACTAGGACTGATTACCATGCTGTTCCCTGAGATTCCTGGGGTATATGAGACCTGGTGTCATGAAGTGATGGAGCTCAAGTGAACAGAGGTTGGAACATAAGAAGGGCCATATTGGGTCAGATCAGTGGTCCATTTAGCTCAGTATCCTAGTCTCTAACAGTGGCCAGTGCCAGATGCTTCTGAGGGACTGAACAGAACAGGGCAATTATTGAGTGATCCATCCCCTGAGATCCAGTTCCAGCCTCTAGCAGTCAGAGGCTGAGGGACACCTGGAGCACGGGGTTGCATCCCTGACCATATTGGCTAATAGCCATGGATGAACCTGTCCTCCATAAATGTGTGTCATTCTTTTTTAAGCCCAGTTATATTTTTGGCCTTCACAACATCCCTTGGCAAAGAGTTCCGTAGGTTGACTGTGCATCGTGCAAGGAAGTTCTTCCTTATGTTTGTTTTAAATCTGCTGCCTAATAATTTCATTGTGTAACCCCTGGTTTGTGTGTTGTGTGACGGAGTAAATAACACTTCTCTATTTGCTTTCCCCACACTGTTCATCATTTTATAGACCACTAGCACTAGGGTTCTCTAACTTTTTTTGCTGGGACCCCCTTTGAAAATATTTCAGGCAGTGATGACCACCACCCCCCAAAAGTGATGATCCCCCACTCATGCCATGCCATCCTTGCTGGCATGCACGGAGGGCTGGCAGCTCATGACCCCCCCCAGAATAACCTTGCGACCCCCTGAGGGGTCACAACCCCCCAGTTTGAGAACCCCTGCTGTAGCATATCCCTCCTTAGTCGTCTCAGTTCTACACTGAACAATCCCAGTCTTTTTAATCTCTCCTCACATGGAAACTGCTTTCAAGGTGTGGGTGTAATGACACGTGATCCACAACAATGATTCTGCCTCATTCATCTTTCTCTTGTTTATATACAAGCAAATTTAAACCCTCCCATGACATCTAGACACAAAGTAGATGTAAATGTGCTTCCAGCCATTCTGTTTCCAGTGTCAGCGTGTGAAAAGGGCATAGATTTTGGGGGTAATGGTTAAGGAAGTTAGTACAGCACAATTCCAATGCCCAAGACAGAATCTGGACTCTGTCTAGAGTGGAGAGGTGTTGACATGATTAGAGTAAGCTAAGTTTCCAAAATCCAGGGACTTTGAGGCAGTGGAAGAGATGGCTTGTTGTGTTGGCCACGTCATGCTCTAGCTTGATGGCAGGATTGATTTAATTTCCCCTTTTTTCAACTCTTTATGGATGCGCCTGGCCTGGGATGTTCTAACTGATGCTTCCCTTAGCAGCTCATTGCCGGACTTAGAACTACAGAACTTACGTCGCATTTTCCATACTGCAGCCCTCCTGGCTAGTTTGGCCTTTGTTGACTCAGGGGACTAATATTTCCCTCTACTCCTCTTCCTAACTCCCCATTTGCAACATGACAAACTCCTGCTTTTCCTTTTCTCCAGGCTTAAACGTGCCAGTGCATTTATCCCTGTTGTTCTCTGACTGTTTCCATTCTATGGGGCACTCTTATAGGAGATGAATCCTCTCATGTGACCCAACTTCCATTAGGGGACTTAGCAATATTCCCGTGGCCACTGCTTGTGTCTCAAAACATTTCATTCCATTCCATGGCCCTGGCAGAGTGCTGGGGTCTGTGAGGTCCTCAGCCGTCTCCATCCTATTCTCCAGACCTCTTATCGTTTTGGTTGGTAAAATACCAGTCTCTTCTGAAGCGTCATAGCAGACAACTGTTGGGCCAGAGTCTCACCACATTTGCACCATTGTGAATTAGGAGTTACTCCAATGGAATTAGACCAGCGTAAGTAAGAGCAAAGGCTGGCTAACTCTGTTAATTCCTTCCCAATTCAACAGTTTTCACAGCTACGGCTATTTTCAGAGCCGCAGACTTCATAGAATCCACTTGGGACTTAACTATAGATATCAATTTTAGATGGTAGGCACCGAGATACTATGGTGATGGGCAGCAGGACAAAACCCTAAGCTAGATGGGTTGATTTCTCAAAGAAATTAGTCTTCAGACTGGATTGAAAACCATCAACCCTAACCGGCATGGATTCCAGTAGCTACACAGGAAGGGTAAGCAACAAGGAGGTGTCGCTAACTTTGTGACTTCTTCATACATAGGGAGAGATTGGACCTGTCGGCCCCCCAGGACCAGAGGGAAACAAAGGAAAGCAAGGAGATAAAGGAGAGAAGGTAAAAACCCATTCTTGGGGCCCTGGAACCTTTCAGTACCTTTGCTGGTTCAAATTGTACCTTGTGGGTCTCCATGAAAAAGGCCACAATGTGGATTGCGCTTCTCATTAAGCCAAACCAGTGTGCACGGTCCATGCATGGTAGCCCCAGACATTTACCGAGGCCAAAAGCTTTGAGATACATCTCTTGTAAGGAGGAAGGGTGGCAATAATGGCCTGAGGTCCAGCAATACGTGTCTCCCCTCACTTCCTATCTGTCTTTGCTGGAAGTGCATCAGGTGGGAGATGTCTCCTTTCCATCTGGCCCTAAAGGCAAAGGCTTTTCTGTTTAGCTGGAAGCTGTCTGGAGGCGGGACGGTAGCTCCCACTCTGTTGTGCAGCCCAAAGCATGCTGTTTACAGGCAACCCTAAGTGATTATAGTCTGAACAGGAAGCCGGTCAGCTTCCCTGAGCCCTGAGTGGGTGGACTCAAGAGAGGGAGGTGATAAAAGGCTGAAACAGTGGACACGCTGCATGGCACGTTATGGAAGCAGGATGACACATGGAGTAGAATAGTCCCTCTACGTGGGACTATTTTTTTTTAATCCCACCCATGGCCTGCCCCGCAATACCCTCTCCCACTCCTACTCGCCCCCCCGCGTTGTTTCTGGCCTTTTTTATCCTGCTCTCGCTATTAGGCAGTGGGTCCAATGGGACCTGCAGGATCCCATTCCCGCTGCAGGGATCTAACGTGGAGCCGGGTCGGGCAACCTCCAGCTGGTGTTTGGAGAGGGGCAGATCATTTGGAGCAAGATTCCCAAGGGCGCTAGTAGTAGGCTCAGAGCAGAAGGGTGATGTTAACGCAGAGGCGGGCAGGCAGCTGGTGTGACCACAGTGAAACGAGAGTGATGCTCCCACTCGGTTCACTGAACAGAATTCTAGCAACGTCACTGTGCCCCCAGATGTGGCTTGTTCACTGTGATGTGCATGGTGGATCCCGTCCCAAACCAGCCAAGGACCTTTTTATGAGAACTGTCTCCTCCTGAAATCCTCCATGCTGGTTGTTGAGCCCAGCTAAACACTGCTAACCCCTGGTGGGAGAGACAGCCTCATCTCAGTCTTCCTAGGGAGGTGGGACGGGGAGGAGGGCAAAAGAATGGCTAAGTTTTATTGCAAGCAGCATGGTGAACTTGATGCATTTTGTGTTCATTGCTATCCCCCCAGGGAAGTCCAGGTTTCGGCATTCCAGGGCAGTCGGGCTTGAAGGGGGACATGGGTGAAAGGGTGAGTGGGGCTGTGTGATGGATGTGAACGGAGGGGGGAAAGGATGGAAAACAAGAGACCTGGAGCGCTGTTCAGCTCCATTCCCTCTGGGCAGCTGCACTGAAACTAATGAGTCTTCAGTGGGGTTGCACTGAGAGCAAAATCTGGCCTCACCCTGTATGGCCTGGCATTACCAAAGGAATCCAGTAGCTTCTGATACAAAAGGGATGCACTTTAAACCCGATACAGATCCCCCAGGGCTTGATTCTAGGATAGGGCCACTCACTGCAGGCTGTGAGACTGCAGAGCAAAGGTGATGAGGTGGTAGCCTGGGTGAACTACCCCGGTGGCGCAGATCCAGGGTCCCTTGTGGCACCACCTGGATCTATTACTTAATCAGGTCCCTGCCATGGCAGGAGCCTGGCTGCACCTGAGTCCCTCCTGTTCTCTGCCTGTGGAACACAACAGTTCGGAGTCCTGAGGGCTGTCACGCTGTGGGGCTGGATGAGGGGCAAGGGTGGCCTGTGGTAGTCAGGAAATCAGGCTAGGTTATTTGGTGCTCCTTTCTAGCCTTAAACTCTAGGACTCTGGCTATAATGCAACACACAAATGTGGACAATCAAAGCTCTTGCGATTAAGATAACGCTTCCTCTCCCTCACCCCGTCACAGCACATTAGTCCAGCTGCTAAAAGCTTGCAAGCAAAGAACAGGTAGTCGCACAGCCTGGCGCTTTGAAGAGGTGCAAAGGGCAGCTTAGAACAGAGGCACACTTAGCATGGCTTCTAACAGCTAAGCCAGGGGAAGACTCCACTTTGGCTCACCAGGTAGACCTGCTGGTTGGAGACCAGACGTGTCCCACTTGGTGTTGGCTGTTGCAGTTCAAAGACGTGCACGCACATTGTGTCTCCAGTCATGGAAGGTCCATTTCAGTGTCTGGCCACCAACTGGAAGACTTGGGCACACTTAAGCCAAGATTTTTAATAGTGATTGTCATTTCTCGTAGCTCAACTTGAGAGGTGACTTAGTCTCAAAGAGTGGGTGCTTAACACTTTCTGACACCCAGCCTTTAATGTAAGTCAGGTTGGGTATCCGAAATCACGCCTAAAAATCTTGGTCTTAGTGCCTACGTTCCCAGCCAAGGCCAGGGTGTCTGGGAATTACGTGCATGTGTTTTATCTGCTGTTGATTGTGTGTTGCTAGGGTTCTGAGGTCACAGCTAAGTGACATCTGCATGCATTGTTCTTGCCAAGTGACGTACCATCTACTTTTTCACAGGGGAATGTGGGTTTATCTGGCAAGCCTGGCCCAAAGGTGAGTGAACGCCAACCTTGTAGTGTGCAAAGCAAAATCACAACTGTTGCTTGCATCACCCACATGGACTTTGGTCAGTTGGGTTTTGCAACCTAAAAACCGATGCCATTGAAGTAAGATTACAATGGCCACGCTTGGGGTGAGGAAGATGTAAAGACTGAAGAGGTTTCAAGGCAAATGGTGGCTCTGCTGGAATCTCCATTCAGCAGAGCTGGGGCCCTGCACACTGCAAGACAACAGGCTAAAACTGCCTTTTTGCAGTTTCCTCTTGCTTAACCCTCACACACCAGGAGGAGGGTGTCCAGGCCATTACTGTGTGTGCAGAAACCTAGAGATACCTCGATCCTAGTGTAACCCACGTTCCAGTCCTTCTGGAGATATAGAGGAACAGCACTGGCTCTCTTCTAAATGCTAGCTTCTAAAATACCTCCCAACATCTCTTTCCAAAGTGCCAAACCAGTGGGCCAGGGCACGGAAAACAGCCTAGATACAACATTTGGCTCAGATTCCCAAAGGTACCTCGGCACTTGACTCGCATTGATTTCCGTGGGAGGTAGGTACCGGAGTGCCTCCGTCAATCTGGGCCCTGGTGCAAAAGATCTACTTAACAATGGTATTTCTCTCCTGGTATTCCCTAGACCTTGCTGGAGAAGAACTTGGGTTTGGGAGACTGTTCCTTCATGAAACATGGCACAACAGCCGTCGGCTGCTTTGGGATGGGTGCACTTGGAGGATGAGGGAGGGTGCACATAAGTGCTTGGGAGATGTAGGCCAGAGGGGAATGACGAAAGCTCACAAGGGTGAGAACAAGAAGTTTTAACGCAATGTGGTGGAAGAGTGAGGGAGCCATTGGCGAGAGGTGATGGGCGGCTGGGTGAGGAAGGGTGGTGTGAGTGCACTGGAGAATTGGTGTGGCTGCTAAGCTGATGTGTCCGCTCGGTCCTGCTGTTTTGGCACTCCGATGTCTGCTGCACTAGTCAGGAATGCAGCTTACTGATTCAGCAGACCTCAATGTAACTTATAAAGAAAGACCACAGGCTTGGTTCAGTGGCAAAGGTGCTTGATCAGGTTTATTGGCGACGAAGCATGGTACGAGCGCCCTGGCTCAATGGTTACAGGTACATTAGCATGTGAGGGCCCGCAACAATGGGACCAGCTCCACCAGGACACCGAGGTCCTGTCCCCTATGCTAACACAAACATACCCCCTCCTAGGACTTCTCTTTTTATACATTAGAGTCAGAGAATCGTAGGACTGGAAGGGATCTCAAGAGGTCATCTAGTCCAGACCCCTACACTCATGGCAGGACTAAGTATTATCTAGATCATCCCTGACAGGTGTCCGTCTAAACTGCTCTTAAAAATTCCCAGTGATGGAGATTCCACAGCTTCCCTAGGCAATTTATTCTAGTGCTTAACTACCCTGACAGTTAGGACGTTTTTTCTAATGTCCAACCTAAACTGCCCTTGCTGCAATTTCAGCCGTTGCTTCTTGTCCTGTCCTCAGAGGTTAAAGAGAACAATTTTTCCCCCTCCTCCTTGTAACAACCTTTTATTTGCTTGAAAACTGTTATCATGGCCCCTCTCCGTCTTCACTTCTCCAGACTAAACAAACCCGGTTTTTTCAAACTCTCGCATAGTTCATGCTTTCTAGACATCTAATCATTTTTGTTGCTCTTCTTTGGACTTTCTCCAGTTTGTCCACATCCTTGCTGAAATGTGGCACCCAGAACTGTACACTATACTCCAGTTGAGGCCTTATCAGCATAAGTAGACCGGAATTGCTTTTTGTGTCTTGCTTACAACACTCCTGCTCATACCTCCCAGAATGACGTTTGCTTTTTTTTGCAACAGTATGACATTGTTGACTCCTCTTTAGCTTGCAATTTACTATGACATCCAGATCCCTTTCCACAGTAGTCGTTCCTAGCAGTCATTTTGTAGGGGTGCAACTGATTGTTCCTTCCTAAGTGGAGTACTTTACATTGTCCTTATTGAATTTCATCCTATTTACTTCAGACAATTGATGCAAACAAGTTACGTATGACACTCCAGATGTTTTTAGCTACCAGTATTTTTATTCTGGTACCTGCTAGTTAGAACAAAACATCCTCATCCATTGTCCTGTCATTCCCTCTTTATCTTATAAGGGGTCGATATGTTCTTGTACTACCCCTTAAGAAAGTGTTTACATATTTACTTGGGAGATCTGTGTGTTTTTGTACAGTCCTTTTCAGTCAGGAATGCACTTACTTAGGCCTGGTCTATGCTGCTGGCAGATTTACGTAGCTTGCGTATCTACGTAGCTGGTGTATCTCCTTCGACTTCCTAACTTCTACTTACCGTGGCATCCCCACTGCGCTGCACCGATGGGAAATGCCCTCCAGTCGAGGCAGCATTACTTTTCTTGCGGGGGTGGAGTAATGGTGTCAACTTCCAGATCGATTGAGTGGGTCTCCACTGCCACTCAATCGATCCTGCAGAATTCATTTGGCACTGCCGACAATCCCACTGGCAGTGTAGACATAGAGTGTTAGTTAACTGACACCTGGTGCGTTGCTATTTTGCCAAAGCCAGGTCTTCTCTGGTTCACAGCCTTTGGTTCATACTATTATTTATACATAGGCCAACAAAGGGACACGGTGAGACTGGTGAGCAATGATAAGATTGAGTATAGAATTCCTCTTTTACAAACCTTATGCAAGTGAGATGTTTAGCTGGGCCTGTTTCACATCTCTAGATAGAGCTATCATCCAGCGGAAAAGATACACCCACAGCACATAGCAGTCTAGAACACAAGGGGTACAAAATGCAGTAGAAGAAAGCAACAGGTGTGTTCACTGTTTTCTCCAGGGGGAAATGGGTCCGAGGGGAGAGAAAGGTGAACCAGGAATACCTGGGAAACCAGGAGAGTCCGGACTAAGAGGTAAAGATGTAAGTAGAAACGAATGGTCCTGTAAGACTGGTCATGTCAGCCCGGTTTGCTGAATTGTACCATTTTCTTAAGCACAAGAAAAAAGAGGCTTCCAAATTGAAAATGGCTCCTTGCTACCATCTGACAAGGGGGGAGTGGTTTGTGTGGAACTGGTGGGTGGCGGTTTCGTTTTGGGCATGGAAGACGGGAATGCTGCAGTGTTTAGGTGGAATGGCTCAGTCTGTGAGCCATTACACACGCAGTGACATTCAGGTACAATCCTGGGCTAATAAGCAAGTCAGGCAAAATGCCGCTCTGCTCTGTCCCAGTTGGTGAGACGATGCGCCCTTCATCAATGAGGTTGTGTCCTGGGTATTCTAGGGTACATATCTGCCAGTCAGAGTGCACTGTCTCTTTAACTTCAGCTAACGTGGGACAAATGTGTTGCCCCATGGTGTTTGTGCTGCAATATCTTGACATTGCATCGTCAGATCATGCCGACATGTCATCAAATCGTGACAACTGGACATTGCACCCGCCATGAAGGATATTTTAGGGCATGCTAGTATACTTTGCAGGACATGGGACTGGTCCCTTAGAATTGAGACAGGCACCCACCCAAGACAGTTTTATTACAGGTCTCAGATGAGACGCTTTATTAGTGACAGCCAAGGGCAACTCTCCTTTAGTTCAAGGAGTTTGCACATCGAAGAGCCTTTCTATCATTCGAGTTACAATCACACTGTCCTATGGCAGATTAGAGCCCAAGTGTCCCTTGTATGTACTGATCCATGAAGAAAAGGAATAAAGAGAAGAGGCCTGATCCGGATCTGAGGTTACACTTGTGTCACATCGCTGACTTCAGAGGAGTTATTCCTTGTTTACACTGGCAACAGGAAGATCAGAACCAAGCCAGGGACTTTAATCCAATTAGGACATTCAGAATAACAAAACTGGTCCCGAACTGAACTTTAAACGGACACTTTGTGTTATGTTCTAGGGACAAACAGGGCAGAAAGGGAACACAGGGACCAAGGTAACACGATGGGAAATCTGTGCTTTCCCATAGCCATGGAGAGGATGGAGCTCTCTCTGCTGTTGTCTGCAGTAGAAAGAGGAGCCTCCTGATAAATATGAATGTAAAGCTGTTCTGATGTGGCCCCCACATCCCAAAGGACCTTTTTCTTTCTCCACTTTGGTGGGTTCGAATCAGATGAGAGGCATGAGGGAGGTCACATGGTTTGCATTGGGTGCAGCCTGGCTCAACCAAACCGAGTTATTGAAATATCCCCCAAACTCGGTCCAACTTTGGTGAGGTTTTCCTTCACCTGCCAAAGCTAGAGGCTGCAACCAAACTGTCACCCTGGACGTCAGCACCTTTTTCCTTTTGGGATAGTTCTTCAACTTCCAGAGAGGACAGGAGGCTGGGGGGATAACATGGGACTAGCCGGTGGGAAGGGGGAGATCACCAACCTGTGAGGAAATGGAAAGCAAGAGACGTTCCTGAAATTCCATTGGTGACTGGTGGAGAATTGTAGACCTCCCGCCACCTCCACCAGGATTATTGCAACTCTGGCATCTTCCTGCCCCTATTTACTCCAGCTCTGGGCACCCTCTGAAATGTCCCCCCCATTTACAGCATCTCTGATGTCCCACCCCCTCTTCACCACTGCCTGCTTCTCTGGCCCCTTTTGTGGGTGCTGGGGGAAGAGATTGTACCTTATTCAAAGCCACTGGGCAGACAAAGGGGCTTGACTTTCTCTATTTGAACTGGCTTCTGCAGGCATAAGTACTGCGTAATTCATGTCCCAAAGAGCTGCTGCAGCCTGACGTCCCTGGGGCTGTTAAGCAGGCTTTTAAAAAAATGGTTTTTCTTTCCTTTAGGGAGAAGCAGGTGCCCCAGGAGAGAGAGGAATCAGGGTAAGAAATCTTTCCAGGGGGCAAAATGGGAGCTCTCATGGCTGCATCAGTGGCGTCCTTCTGGCACTATGTTCCCATGTCCTTGTAGTTATAGAAGGGTTTTCAATCCAGCACCGATCACCAGCCCTGGAATTCACATGCACAAAGAGTCACCTCCGAAATGAAAACTGCAGAGAGTTCAGATGTGTGCACAGGGTGAAGTCCTGTGCGCGTCCTGTGCTGCTGGATAGGGCCTGGGACGCCCATTGGGCTGCATGCGCAAAGATCAACCTCTTCTTCCACTCATGATTGTTTCTTTGAATCATTTTTCAGGGTCCTTTAGGGCTTCCAGGACGTCCTGGAGACCAGGGGATCAAAGGCGAGATGGGAGAGCCGGGAAAGGACGTAAGTTCAGTCGTCAAAGGAGTGGGGGAAGGAAGGAGAACTCAGGAGACAATGTTGTAGCTGGCAGAATAGATGCTCAGAACTCGTCTCCCTCTGTGTGATGTAGGGGGACTGGCCTTGTCTGGAAGGTCTGCTCCCCAGCAGGAAGGAGTGGAACTACTTTGAATAATTAGTCTGATTAACCAGGAGCACAAGACATAAAGCAGAATTCTGCCATAGGGACCCCAGGTGTGCATAGAATCAAAGAAGATTAGGGATGGAAGGGACCGCAGGATCTTCCCCAACTAAATCATCCCAGCCAGGGCTTTGCCAAACTGCACCTTAAAGATCTTTAAGGATGGAGATTCCACCACCTCCCTAGGTAACCCATCCCAGTGCTTCATCACCTTCCTAGGGGAAAAGGTTTTCCTAATATTCAACCTAGACCTCCTCCACTGCAACTTGAGACCATTGGTCCGAATTATGTCATCTGCCACCACTGAGAACAGCCTAGCTCCATCCACCCTGGAACCCCCCTTCAGATAGTTGAAGGCTGCTCTCAAATCCCCCCTCACTCGTCTCTTCTTTAAACTAAATCAGCCCAGTTCCTTCAGTCTCTCCTCATAACTCATGTGCTCCAGCCCCCTCATCATTTTCATTTCCCTCCAATGGACTCTATCCAATCTGTGCACATCCATCCTCTAGTGGGGGGCCCAAAACTGGACACAATACTCCACGTATGGCCTCAACAGTGCTAGATAGAGGGGAATAATCACTTCCCGTGATCTGCTGGCAATGCTCCTACTAATGCAGCCCAATGTGCTGTTAGCCTTCTTGGCAACAAAGGCACATTATTGACTCATATCCAACTTCATGCCCACTGTAACCCCCAGGTCTTTTCTGTAAAATTGCTGCCTAGCCCATCGGTCCCCAGTCTGTAGCTGTGCATGGGATTCTTCCATCCTAAGTGCAGCACTTTGCACCTGTTCTTATTGAACCTCATGAGATTTCTTTTGGCCCAATCCTCCAATTTGTCTAGGTCATTCTGTATCCTATCCCCACCTTCCAGGGTATCTACCACTCCCCCTAGCTCAGTGTCATCAGTGAACTTGCAGAGGGTGCAATCTACCCCATCCTCCAGATCATTAATGAAGATGTTGAACAAAATGGGCCCCATGACTGACCCCTGGGGCCCTCTGCTTGTTACCAGCTGCCAATGAGATGGCAAGCTATAAATCAATGATCTAGCTGGCTTTCTATCCATCTTACAGTCTGTTCATCCAACCCATGCTTCTTTAACTTGATGGCAAGAATACTGTGGGAAACCGTATCAACAGCTTTGGTAAAGTCAAGGTATATCATGTCCACTGCTTTCCCCACATCCACAGAACCAGTCATCTCATCATAGAAAGCAATCAGGTTGATCAAACATGAGTTGCCCTTGGTGAATCCATGCTGATTGTTCCTGATCAACTTCCTCAACTCCAAGTGCCTCAAGATGGATTCCTTGAGGATCTGCTCCATGATTTTTCCAGGGACTGAGTTGAGGGTGACTGGTCTGTAGTTCTCCAGATCCCCCTTCTTCCCTTTTTTTGAAGATGGGCATTATATTTGCCTTTTTCCAGTCATCTGGGGCCTCACCACGAGTTTTCAGAGATAATGGCCAATGGCTCTGAAATCATATCGGCCAACTTCCTCAGCACACTCAGATGCACTGCATCCAGCCCTATGGACTTGTGCATGTCCAGCCTTTCTGAATAGTCCTGAACCTGTTCTTTCAGCACTGAGGGCTGCTCACCTTCTCCTCACTCTGTGCTGCCCATGCAGTAGTCTAGGAGCTGACCCGTGTCTGTGAAGACAGAGGCAAAAAAAAGCATTGAGTACTTCAATGCTTTTTCCACTTCATCGGTCACTAGGTTGCCTCCACCATTCTGCCCACACCCTCCCTGGCCTTCTTCTTGTTGCTAACATATCTGTAGAAACCTTTCACGTTACCCTTCATGGCCCTTGCTAGCTGCAACTCCAATTGTGCTTTGGCCTTCCTGATTTCCCTACTTGCATGCCGAAGCAATATTTTTATATTCTTCCTTAGTCATCTGTCTAAGCTTCCACTTCCTGTAAGCTTCCTTTTTGTGTTTAAGCTCACCAGAGATTTCTCTGTTAAGCCAAGCTAGTCGCCTGCCATATTTGCTATTCTTTCTGCACATTGGGGTGCTTTGTTCCTGCACCCTCAATAAAGTTTCTTTAAAATATGCCACATGAGTGTGCGAAATCTCCTCTGCCAACCCCTGAGGAAAAGTCCCTTGCATTTTTACCTTGCTGAGGCTCAGCATATATTGAGCTGGTCTGAGACAGGGGGAGCCGCTCCAACACTTTCCCACCTAGAGATGGTCTCGCGTTGCCTCGCTCTCCTCCTTCCAGGGAGTTGCCAAAGAGAAAGGAGAAGGGAGACCAGGGTGGAGCTGTAGGTTTGCACATTCCCCTTTTTAACCTTCATGAGAGAGTCCTGTTGGGGTCTGACATGCTGACTTTCACCACTTGCCTTTTTGGGGTGCAGGACTGGATTTAGGGGCAGACGACCTCCTGGGGTGCTGGGCTTGGGGAGGTACCAGGCTCGGAGGACCTGTTTTTGTTGTTAGGGACAAAAGAGAAATGGGACTGTTTGAAGTAAAATGTTTCTGGTATCCCATACGTGGATTCATTTTTCACTAAGCTCCTAGAATGGTCTGGACCTTTGTAGAACCTCGTGGAACCTTCCAGACTTTCTGAGAACGACATTTTCCTCGGACCTCTTAGCATGTTGCCAGCCAGGCCCTCGTGGGTCGATAAGGGGCGGGGCGGCACCAGGCAGCCCGCGGGAGATACAAACGAACTGAAGTGAAGCGAGAACCCAGCTGCGATGTTGTGAACCTTGTGTAATAGCGAAAGTGTACACATGTGCGTGGGGGTGCCAAACGGGGGGGGGGGAGGGAGGTGAATACGTTCCGTGCCTGGGGGCGCCATTTCATCTAGAGCCGGCCCTGATGGGGTGCATTGTGTCTTCGCAGGGGAAGCCTGGGCTGCCCGGATCACCTGGAAGCATTGTGAGTCTTACTCCTTTTCCTGAGGTGCTCATTGGTGTGCATGGGTGGGTGGGACAGGCGTGGGTGGAGGTACATTGTCCCGCCAACAAGAGGGAGGGGCTCCCATTCCTTTGCAGGTAGATGTGCCGTGAGTCTGCAGCCGCACTGAGGTTACTCCCGGGTAGTGGCCTATCCCTACGAGGGGTCAGAGTCACTGTAATGGGGACTGCCATCCCTGTGTTGCAGCGAATACATTGCAGCAATTCACTCAGCGCGTGCATGCGTGTGCGTAACGACAGTTCTCAGGACCTGACGCAGGAAAGCATTTGAGCACGTGCTTAATTCCATGCCTATTCCAGCTAGCGCATGGTTAACATCCCATTGACTTCAAAGGGATTGAAACACATGCTCGACTTCCGCAGGATTTAAACATGTACCTAAAATTCAGCACATGCTCACCACTTGCAGGGATATGTCACGCAGCCTCTCGCCCGTCTCACAAGGCCTTTGGTTGCCCCAGCCTTGTCATCCTTGGTTGCCGTTCTTAATCCCGGCTCTGATTCCCTCCTTGCTCGTGCATCTTTCAGTGGAGTACTCTCCTCCAAAATTGCAGTACCCCTGGGAATGGAGGGCTGGGGGCACAGTATGGTCTACGCTGCCCTGGAGGCTCACAATTCCTACCTCCTGTTGGAAGGCCAGGAGGGTCAGCTCCTCTGGCTCTCTTACTCTGGCCTGCCTTGCACTAGGCCAACGACCACTGCATCCAGTGACCCAAATATGTTTTCTTCAGATTCAAAGGGCAAAGGTGTCTCTTGGGGAAGGGCTGGTTCCAAACCGTGCTACCATGTGACTATTTATTCAGTGCAAACTACTAAACAAAGGCAAAAGTTGACTCAGCAGCAGAGAGGGGCCTGAACGAAATCCTAAATCTCAGCATCCCTGAGCTCTGGGGAAGTTTGGATATTCATTCCAAATCTCTGTAACGAGTCAGACCCAAAGACTTCATCCTACATGGAAGTGCAGTTCCAGAACCACACTTTGCAGCTGGCCCATATTTCTACAGCTCGATGGATGAAGAAGCTCCCTAGCTCCCGATCCAAACACCCGGGAGGTTTGGAGCCAAATGTTGCAGCTGTTTAAGGGGCTGATTTTCAGAGGAGGAAAGAAAGTGGGTTAATTGAGCCTTGTGCCAACTGGAAGGGAGGCACGCAGAGATGCTGCTGCTCATTGGAAATTGGTTCCTAACTGGGACCAACGAGACTTTGTGATCTGTCTTTCCTCCATCTGTTGTAGGTGTCATCTCTGGATAACAGCATCTCCAACAAAGGTGATAAGGTAAAGTCTCTCCTTTGCTGGAGGGATGACTGTCCCCTAAGATGGGTTGTGTACTGATTTTGCATGGGAGTGTTTTACTCTCCAACAACGCAAAAAGTTAAAGTTAAAACGCAAGTTGTAAATCAGCTGTAAACAGTTGCAAAGGATTAAATTTGAACAAATTAAAGAAACTCTGAAATAGAGATGATAGAATAGCTCTCAAACTTTTACAGATGTGAGGACCCTCCACTGCTGTGGAACAAAGGGCATAGCTACCCTGCAATCACACCCAGCTTGAGTAGACATGCCCAAGGTAGCTTTAAGGTAGCTAGCTCGGGTACTGAAGCAGTGAAGCTGCAGCAACACACGAGCTGTACAAGCCCTCCTGGAAGCCTGGCTAATTATTTGCAGGACTTTCCCTTCACTGCTCGGGAACCTTAGCAATCACAGGTATTGTGACTGCAGTCTAGACTTCCTGTGACTTCCTGGCTTCTAGATCATTTTCTCCACTCATTTTTGCAAATCAAAATCTGCAAAACTCAACATGGAATCTGAAATGCTGAGCTCTGAAAAGCAAACTGACTTCTCCCATTCACTTCACCGGTAACGAAAGTGCTGCAAATGGAACGTAATGTTGAGGATGCAAGAGGCAGGACGGACTCTAACTCTCTTGCCAGAGCTGTGTGAGTCCTGCAGGGTGGACAGGAATAAACAGTCAAGCCCCGATTTAAAAAAGCATTGACTGAAGTCAAGGGGA
Source organism: Mesoclemmys tuberculata (assembly GCA_007922155.1). Classification (NCBI taxonomy): domain Eukaryota; kingdom Metazoa; phylum Chordata; order Testudines; family Chelidae; genus Mesoclemmys; species Mesoclemmys tuberculata. The sequence goes on along the minus strand of ML675616.1, from coordinate 4,314,236 downwards.
CTCATACAGATACTTAGAATTAAGCATGTGCTTAAGGGCCAGATTTTTAAGGGCATTTAGGTGCCTAACTCCCATTGTCTAAGTGCTTTGCTGACTGGGGAAAGGATCATTCACATAATTAAAGTTAAGCGCACGCTTGATCACTTTCATTGAATCATAGAAGATTAGGGTTGGAAGGGACCTCAGGAGGTCGTCTAGTCCAACCCCCTGCTCAAAGCAGGACCATTTGTGGCATCTCCACCCTCCCTGTGGCAGGGGACAGGGAGAGGCAACTGGGCCATCAAGGGAGTGGATTTGCCACAGCCTCAGTTTTAAGCTAACGTTTGCTTTGCATTTGTGATGGTGGTTGTTTCCTGGCTGGCTAGGAAAAGGTGTTACCGGAGAGAGCCTGGGAGAACATGTCTTAAGCAGTAGTCCTGCGAGTGAGTTCCATTCCTGCGGCTAACAACAAAGCATTAAACCAAAGCTCTCCCCAGATACCTGCATTGCTTTAACAGTCATGTTGCAGTGCCAAAGAGACAGAGCTAAATCATTCCTGCTGGGTTGCAGGGAGATCCAGGGGATAGAGGCCTGAAAGGAGAGAGAGGCCCTCCAGGTCCCAGGGTAAGTGTGGGAGTTTGTGAGCGAGCATTTGTGTTGGGCTTGCAGGGGGAGGGACGACAGGGTCAAATCTCTCACGTGCTTGGCCCCCAAAAGTTGGATTTCAGAAAAAAGAGAGAGCTTTTGAGCTGAGTTGTTAAACTCATGACCACACCCAGGCCTTGATGCTGCCAAGATTTCTGCACCTGCGTAACTTCGTGCCCTGGGGAGGCCGATGGATGCCAAAGGAGTTACTTGTGTGCATGAAGTTACCCACTGCTTAGGCCTTTGCACGAACAGGGCCTGAACATGTAGGGTGGAGCCTTACTTTGCCACGGATTGTGGAATCTGCTGCTCAGGGCGGCTTGGTGCTTTCAGCATTTAACATACGTATTCCTCAGCCGCTGCCAAACAAGTCAGACAGAAGAATTGTCATCCAGCCTGACGACCCCAGAGACAAACGCTGGGCCTCTCCACTGGAAATCTAATCGCATTTTGCCTAACTCTAGAGAGCCGTTTCCTCGGCGTCCAGCTGGCTCCAAGCAGGGCATAGCCTCTTGGTTTACACACCCTAATGCCTCTTACCCCCAGCTCTGCTGGACAGCTTTGGGGAGCTGGGAAGGGCCAGCCCACGGTGCCTAGATTCTGTCAGCTCTCCAGGTTGGGACCAGCAATAGGAGGGGGTGACCTGTGCTTTGGTCCTCGGGAACAGGAGCAAGGGCAGCATTCAGAAATTACTCCTTACCGGAAAAATGTAGGTGTGGAGATAATGTCATTTTGGATCATGGGAACCATGAGGTCAAGCCTGTCTTTATTTTGTATTTGAAGGGGCCGGATGGTCGTCCGGGGCCTGCAGGTGGGACTCTGGTATGTTATTTTCCTTACCTTTTGATGAGTTCCAGAGGGGTAGCTGTGTCAGCCTGTTTTTAGCAAAACAGCAAGAGTTTCTTAAAGACTGTCTTAGACTAAGACTATGACTTCGTCTTTAAGGCGCCACAGAACTCTCGCTGTTTTTCTAGCCTTGTTTTCTTCATATAATCAACATTACTTAAATGATCTCTTTATAAACCAGGCTTTTAAAATACTGATAAATAGGTAGAAAATACCACATTCTGCACTATATTTATCCTTGTTGAAGCATCTTAACTGTTCTAGTTAGTTTCTGGTTCTGCTTATTAGCAGTAGCTGTTACATTCTGGTGTGTGAATTCCTAAAACATGTTCAGTATTGATTTAATGCCTTTTTCTCGCCCTCGCCAAGCTGGACAACACGTCAGAAAAGGGGATGAAAGGAGAAAAGGTAACTGTCTAATGGCATAATTCTAGATTGTGGGTTCTTTGGGTCAGGGACTCTTGTATTTGTTTGTACTACGCTCGCACAATGCGGGAGGGGAGTGCTTTGAGCTCTTGACACTACTGTAATACAAACCATCATCAACATCAAGAAGGGAATCAGGCCCTTCTCTGCAGGACAATTATTTGCTCAAAATGGAAAAACAAATTGTTTTTCCATAGACTTGTGCCACTGACTGGCACAAAAATACATTCACGCCCATCCATGGGCAGAGCGTACCCGACGGCGCTGCACTGGGAGATGTGCCTTGCCATGAGTTTGGGACGTTCATCTTACTGCCAAATTGCTGGAGTAGGAATGAGTCACGTAGGTCTTTTAAAAAACCTCCTGCAGTTAAAAAATCTTTATAGCACATCGCACTGTCCCGTCCTTTACTTGTACTACATGTTGCAGTGTTGAGACGCTCAAGGGGAAAAAAGCTCTAGGTGCTGTGCTCTGGGCGGTGCTTGGAAATAGTAGAATTAAGATGATTGGAGCCAGACTCCAATTGTGGACATGACGGATGTGTAGGGGTGAAGTGGCTCTGGAATTTGCAGACACGTGAGTTTAACAGCCATTTTCTGCCATTAAAACCACATTGGAGACTCTTTAAAGAGCAAGAGGAATGGAGAAGGTGTACCCCAGGAAAAACCCATAATGACCTAGTGGGTTAGGCAAAAGGCCAGGGTCCAAGTTCTCCTAAATTCTTTCCCCACCTCTGCTAATGCCTGGCCTTAATTCTCGGCCCTGATATTGCTCTTTGCAAACCTTCGGTAGGTAAATATGCTGACATCTGGGGTGGGAATATGGGGGCTCAGACAGGAGAAGAAGGGACTTGCCCAAATCACATGATTACCCAGCTCTCATGGCTCTCAAGCCAATACTTTCTTGGCACGATGTAACCAGCTGAGTGGTCTCTAGAACCTCTTGGATTCTTTTCTCTCCCATGGAAACACGTTGAGTGGTGGAGGCCCCCCCCCCCCAGTCCATGGTTTGCTGACGCCCTTCATTCCACCGGAATCTGTTGAGACAGAAACCAGATTTCAGTGTAATGAAGCCCATCAGACATGGAATTCAACCCCTCTCATTCGAGCCCCTTTCCCGTTCGGAGAGGATGTTGACTGAAAGCTCAGCTTGGGCTCGGAGCCCAGACAATGTGCCGCTAATTCAGTGTTAAGGTGGCTGCGAAGTTCAAGGTTCCTGTTGCCATGTTCTCTCGTCGGCTGCACACACATGATGTACGTCCTAGGATTGCTTTGGCTAATTAAATGTGCAGCTTCATATATTAAAGAAGAGCCGTGTGGTCACAGGATGGGACTTGGAGTCAGGACACCTGGGTTCTAATTCTAGCTCAGACCCTGGGCCTGATTCAGTTTATCCCCCATGTGTGAAATGCAAAGAACGCGCGTCCCCCTCACCACTTCCCAGTGGCCTTGTGAGGCTTCGTCAATGGGTCTTCGGGAAAATCCTGAGCTACTGTAATGCTGCTGTTGCAACTCTGACTTGCACAGCGTCGGGCTCCTGTGAATCTACCTGGGCAACACTAACATTGCATTGGCAAACGTGTTAGCTTCTAACAGATCACATCCTGAACTACTTGGTTCTTTGGCCTCTGTGCAGGAGACATGACACACTTTCGTTCTCTGTGGAGGAGCTGATACTATAAGGCAATGTCTACACTAGGAACTGGGGTGCGATTTCTGTGCCTAGAACTGCTGGGTGTGTGCTCAGCACAGCACATTTGTGCCTCTGCTGCTGTTACCAAGGATATCACAGCTATCCTGCTATTTATGCGCCTGCTAACTCAATGGGGCTAGTGCAAATATGTGTGCATGAGCAGGGGAATTGCTTGTAGTGTAGACAGCCTCATTTGCTTGCCATTGGTAAAGCCCTCTGCTCTGAATTTGTTACATATTCTGCATTTGTTCCATGTGCTAAACTGCCACTGATAGAAATGAGACAGGTGTAGGTTAAGAATCATACTTGGCACTAATATAGCACCCATTTCACACACGGGAAAACTGAGGCACAGAACAATGAAAGTGAGGTTCCGACCAGAAAATAGTCTTCTGTGGGGACTTGTGGGCGCTCAGCTCCTGGAAAAATTAGGCCGAGTTTGAAAATGTTGGTCTAAATGACCTTAGTGTGGTCAAACAATGAATCAATGATGGAGTTAAAAAGAGAACCTCGGTCTCCTGACTCAAGTGCGTTTCTAAGCCACTAGCTACAGCGAGTGACACAGGTGTTGTTCTAGATTTTTTTGTTATATATCACAGTAATCGCCCTCCTGCTAATAAAGCTGGGGAAATAATCATTGTTTGTTTGATTTGATTGTGTACCGGTGGAAATTTCCCTTTTGTGCTGTTGTATTAATTTAGATGGAGTAAATGGGCCAAAGGTATTTACGGATCTCAGTCACTGTCCAACATTAAACAGCAATTATCTTCAAAGTTTGGTATACAGAGACATCAGCCTGCATAGAACCAAGGCAAACATGCTATTAAAAATCCTTTTCACCTTTATTAAAGATTAAGAAAAGGAGGTAAAAACAGTTGAAGCATTTGAAACGTAAAGTACTGAATACAGCTTTCATTTTAACAAAATCGCTTGTTCCCTTTGCCTTTCGTTAGAGAGAGTTTTTAAAAGGAAATCCCCCACCGTCCATTTGACAGCCTCTTATACAGTATCAAAGATGGTATAACTGTCCTCTCGGGAAAGGAGAAGTCGTCAGTTGAGATGGGCAGGAGCTGCTACTGTTGCTAAAGTCCACTCCTGTTTCAGCTGTTTGGGATTCAGCTGTAGCCAGCAGAGACGTAGATGCCATTTGGGTCCCCATCTTTGATCTGGTCAGGATATCTTCAGGATCAGGATGATGAAGGCCTGGGTCCCAGAAGATGGTGGGGTGGTAGTTGTGATGGTGAAGCTCTCACCAGGAGCCATTTTTTCCCCCAAAGTCTCTTCCTTTAAGGACCCAAAAAGGGAGGGATTGGTGGAATAACTGACCCCTGTTTATTTTGTCCCCCAGCTAGGCCTAGTTTCTGACACACCAGTTTTGGTTCATTAATTTCCGGTCCCACATTTTCTTGTTTACTGGGAATGATCTTACCACAGCCTTTGAGTTATACAGTATCAGGCCTTTCTGCTTGGACTATTTCGTTCTGTCTCCCTTTCGTACCTTTCCCCATCAGCATTTGTAGTTACCCATGATGGTGGCATCTTGTGAACCTACACTCGCTTCACGCAGTGGGGCGCACAGTTTGGGTAACCCCCACGAGTGACATTGCTCACTCACTGTATCACAGACTGAATTACGCAAAGCACAGCGCGTGACAGGCCATTCCTCCAAAGGGTTCACCACAGTACGTGTATGTTGTAGTGAACCGTTCACCTGCGGATCGGCCTCTACTGCAAAGCTTTGACCTGATCCCAAGCTTCCTTCAAGTTGAAGGGTATTCATGTCTGAGGGGCTGGTTCAAGTGCGGCTTAGGGAAAGGGGGCCAGCTGCCAAGTACATTGGAAGATTCGAAAGGCCTTGAAAAACTTTAATTTAAGCCTCTCATCCCCACGGCGAGGTAGTTCAGTCATTGCCCCAATTTTACAGATAGCGACACTGAAACTAAGGGTATGTGTACACTTCAAGCCGGGGCTGTGATTTCCAGCTCGAGAAAACATAGCCTTGGCAGCGCTGATTGAGCTTGCCTGCGGAAAATAGAGCGTAGCCGTGGTATGTCTCTCTGAGCTGGGACTCAGACCACCAGCTCGAAGCATAGGCATATTTCAAGTGACTTGCCCATGGTCAGACAACAAGCCAGTGGCAGAGTCAGGAGTAGAACCCAGGAAACCTGACTCCCTATTCTCTGCTCTAGCCACTACTCAGTGCTCCTGTTAGTGTGTTTCTTTGGGCTAATGCTCTTGTTAACCAGCTGTTCTTGTTTGGTTGGTTTTATAGGGAGATCCAGGTCCACCCGGCAAAGGAGTGGAGATCAAGGTAAATAAAAAGATGAAGAAAATTATAATGTTGATACACTGTCTCTCCCTGGCCTTGTTTCTCTCACTGGGTCTCTCTGTCCCTGGGTCTCTGAGCTCCCCAGGTGCTAGGATTCAGAGACAAAACCCTAAGAAGCCCAGTGTAGAACCAGACACTGCTGAGCTAGTCATAAACGTTCCCCCGTTGCTGCAGGAAAATCAAATTCACTGAAAGAACCTAGTTACTGTATCTCACAGACCACATTCCTCTCATAGGTCTCACTGCAGAAGCTGCAAACAATGGGATGTTTAGGTTTTCAGCCTCCCAGGGTTACTGTCCTGGGTCTGGTGTAAGGCTCTGGCATTTGCTTCCCACAGGGATCCATTGATGCACAATGCAAGACAGAAGTTTGGGGTCCCATCGTGCTAGGCGCGGTACATTCTTGGTTGGCCTTTAGGCACCACCATAATAAATATGATTAATTACTATTAATCTCCATCGAGGTTTTCATCTAATGATGGGTAGTAGGTTGACTCTACCAGTTGGTTTCTTTCCTATGCTGCCTGTGACCATAGTATCGAAGAGTGGTCTCCTGACCCAGCTGCCACAAGATCAGGATCCCCTCTTGCAGCGCATTTTACTATGGTCCCCTAGTTTGGGAAGTGTTGTTTCCACATTATGTGTCTGATTATTGTGGCCTATTAATGAGAGCCCAATGGGATGTTCACTGCTGAAAGAGCAGATTGGGCCATGCATGTAAAATCTCTGCATACACCCTATTCCCATGACGCAAGATCCAATCCTATGTCCATCCAAGTCAAAGGCAAAGCTTCCACTGACGTCAATGAGAGTGGAATCTGGCCATCAGTATCTCGGGGCTTATCACATCTCATCTATGGACGTTATGCTTGAATTAATGTTATTTTCCTTGGTGGGAAATTGTATAGTTGATTGCTTGACCACACTTGGGTTTGTTATGAAATGTCCTTGAGAGACTAAATAACCAATATTAGTCAGGTTGCTAAAAGTCACCAATACTGTGGAACAGGGGACAATGTTCAATACAATTCCTGCTTCTGGGACGCCATCTCATGCAGTGTCTCTGAATTCACCTTACCCAGAGGCTTGCTTCCAAAGCAACACATTTCAGCTAGGAGCATTTATAGTATGATTTGACAAGTTACAAAACTCTTTGCACATCACTAAAATTCAACCCACCCGTTCATACCAGTTTATTAACTTCTTGTTCTGTATCTTCGATATCTGGACATTAGCATTCCAGGTACTGGTCCATGAAGGTAACCCTCCCCTCCAGCTTGTACTATGGCAGAACATTAATGTATTTTGCCTTTGACAAGTTTGCTATTTTCTAATGCACTGACTTCAGCTTTGCAAAGTGTTGTGAGACACTTGACGTGGGTGAACAGAATTCAGTTAACATAACTTCCCAACACATTTTATAGATACAGGAGAACCTGAGAGTTACAAACACCAGAGTTATGAACTGCTCACACACCACACACCTTATTTGGAACTGGAAATGCACAATCAGGCAGCAGCAGACACACACACACACAAAAGCAAATATAGTAGTACAGTGCTGTGTTAAACGAAAGCTACTAAAAGAAAAGGGCAAGTTTAAAAAAAGATTTGACAAGGTCAGGAAACTTTCTGTGCTTGTCTGATTTCAATTAAGATGGTTAAAAACAGCCTTTTTCTTCTGCATAGGAAAGTTTCAAAGCTGTAGTAAGGCCGTGTTCAGTTATAAATGTTTGAAAGAACAACCGCAAGGTTTTGTTCAGAGTGATGGGCATTCCAGATACGTACAGCCTTCCTTCCCGAGGTTCTACTGTAGATACTGCATACCTCCTGCCTATCACCGTGGTGTACGCTACGCCTAACATATGTTTATTGGCTAACACCCTTCATTCCTAATTCAGGATCTGGAGCGACTTTTTGAAGCATATGGGATCAAGGTATGTGAATATTTTACCTTCCTTCTGAGTGTCTGGGCCACCACCGTTAGATGTAATTGCTTCCTGAGATGAGATTGTTACCATTACATTTAGACGAGTCCTAACAAGTCTTCATCCTGTCCCTCCAGCTTCAATGGTGTTCTGGAGACAGGGCCGGCTCCCCCATTTCCAACACCGAAACTATTGTGTAGGTGGAGTTATTTCAATTACTGGGGCTAGCTACAAATAATATTCAGATTTGTCTATGGCAGCTTTACAGTGCTAATATTATTGGGGAAGGATGATCTTGTGGTTAAGGCACTCGCCTGTAACTCAGGAGATCTAGATTCAATTGCTGGTTCTGCTAGAGATTGCTTGGGTGAGTCATTTCATCTCCCTGTGTCTCAGTTCCCCAGCTGCAAACTGGAAATTATATTTCTTTTGTCTGTTTTGCTTGCTTAGACTTGCTGTTTTGTTTGCTTCAGGACACAGGTTGTCCATCACCGTGCATGCGTACAGTGCCTAGCGCAGTAGGTGTTCCATCTTGATCGATCCTCAGCTTGTAATACAAATAATAATGAACTAACATTGTGTGATGTAGTGTCACTGATCCAGTGAACCCAACTATCCACGGCAGAGCAGGCTAAGAGGCTCTGGGTGGTCTACGTGGGATCTTGTGTATAACTTGGAATAGGACAATACGTTTCCCTATCAGTTCGTATCTTTTCATAAAGGCCAAGGTCAGTGCCACGTGATCATCTGTGCAGCTGTTCCCCTACTCTCCTAACTCCAGGCCACCACACTCCAGGCTGGGATATTCTAAGCCTAAGGGAGTTAGGCACCCAGCTCCTACCAGAATCCAGTGAGATACAGGCACCTTGCTCCTTCTAGAATCCCAGCCCAGGTTGTTTCCAGTGCAGAAAGGAGTCCAGCCACTTCTCCCTGCAGTGGAGATGCCCTTTCCATTTCTCCAAGCTTCAACCTCCATGAATACAATGTCTGAGAAGCTCTCAGGTTGCCCAAGCTGGTTCCTGCCATTGCAAAGATAGTGCAAGGCTGTGGGAGCTTTTCAAAATGCTTAAGAGATTTAGGAACGCAAGACCCACTGGCTTCCAATGGGGCATGTGCTCCTAAACCAGTTAGGTGCTTTTGAAAGAAAGCCCATCCTTAGTCTTTTGTTTGTGCCACTAAAAACACCTTTAGGCCAAAATTTTCAGCCTTGAGTGCCTTCTGTTACGCAGCAGGTTTCAAAATGATTGGCCTTCATGCTCATCATCAAGGACCTGATGAGGCTGCTCCTGACCTTATGATTATACAGCTTCACAAATTAACTTAGAGTGGTGGGGTTTTTTCAGATTGTAGACTAAGTGCCTTCTGTTTGTAGACGACTGGTCAGTCCTCTGTTCATCTGTACAGTCAAACAGTTTCTATCAAAGGTACCTTTGATGGAAACAGCCCTCTGTTTCTATCAAAGGTACTGAGAGGGCCCTGTCATAGGGTGATGCCCGTCCGTTCCTGCCTCAGTTTCCCTCCTTCAGACCCCTCCCCCACCGAAATATTTCAAACTGCTGAGTGCAAATGGCCCTTGTGGGGTTAATGTGTTACAAAAATACCACGCAGGTAAACTGGAATTAAACAGGCCCCAGCTCCAAGTCTTCCAACCCTATTCCAATGAAAGCCCCGGCTCTCCTGTACCACCATCTCTGGCCCTCTGGCTTCAGGTCTCCAGCTCTGCGAGCCAGCAGACATCTTTCCTTGCTCTCAGCCTTCAACCCCCTCCAGCCTGGGTTGTCTGGCTCAGGAAGGTCAGCCGGCCTGCCCCACCACTGGCCTTCTGGTCATTCCTCCCTCTTTCCGGGGAGCGCCTGCCGTGCTTTCTGCTCTCCACCGCTTTCCCAGACACCCGCTTCTCCTCCAGTCTCTGCCTGTGGCCGCTCTACCTCACCAGGTCACTCACAGCACGGTCCCTCTGCCTCCTCCTGTCCCAGGGGCTCTTCCTGCTTCTGGCCTCTCTCTCTATCCCTTGACACTGCCCCATGGCTGTTCTCTCTGCCCCTCTCCTGATTCCTCCAGGCTTCCCCCCACTGGGCCTCTCCCTCGGCTCTTATAGCCCCAGATGCTGCCCACCCTGTCAATTGGAGTCACAGACAGGCCCTGCTTGCCAGTCCCTCTTAAATAGCCACTGTCACCTAGTGACAGACCCGTAATTCCAGAGTGTCTGAGCACTTCACTGTCTGGAACGCCTTTACCCAGTGCTATCATCCCCATTGCACAGAGGGGGAACTGAGGCACAGAGTCTAAGGCCCAGATCCTCAGTGCACTGAGTCTCCTAACTCCCTTTGAAATCGATGGAAGCCTAAATACCATTGAGGAGCTGGGCCTTGGTCACAGACGGCGTCTGTAGCAGAGAAGGGAACTGATCTCGGCTTTCCCAAGTCCCAGCCACTGGACCCAGCAGAGGGGGAGCTCAGCTAATCAGTGTCCAGAATGAGAGCGGAGAGATGGGCGTGCACAGAAGTGCTACACGCCCTTGTGGTGAGAGTCTCCAGGGCTGGTAATTGCGTTACCTTTCGCCGGAAGGCAGAAAAGCGGTTACACGGGGTACCGGCCCTTTCCAGAGACCAGCAGGCGTCTGTCCGTGTGCCAGGCAACGCCCCTGAGTGCCTGGGTACCGTACTCACGTCGTGCGGGTTCTGGCTGTCTCAGTTCCCCGGGGGAGCAGCGGAGGTGGGAGGTGGCCCTTGTTTGACAGTGTTCGTTCTGTGCTGCTGCAGCTAGCGCTGCTGAAGGAACTGACCGAGCTTCTCCTGAGGGATGGGCTCGAGGCGCTGATCCAGCAGCGGGCCAGCTCGAGGAAAGGCAAGACAGCCAAGAAAAAGGAGGGATCCACGCAAGCTACGGACTATGCCGTGAGTATTCATCCGTGCGAGCTTCCTCGGGGATCAGAGAGACACTCGAGAAGAAGGGGGGGGGGGCCGGCAGGACACAGAGGCACAGAGAAATGGCTTGTTCAGGGCTCCAGGGAAAGTCATGGGCAGAGCCAAGAAGAAAGCCTGTTCTCACGGACACCAAGTCCTGTGGTTTTAGTCACAAGATTGACTTTCCCTTCCCTTTCTTCACTGTGTTAGCGCTGCAAGAAGGAGTGAGGCTGCTGGTAGCAATGGGAGCTGGGAGCTGCAGGAGGGCGGTTTATTGTCGTTCAGGTTATGTGATTTGAGTAGCTAATCTAGTTAGGCCATAACGTTATGCTGGTGCTAATGGCTGCCAACAAGTAGATCTTTGAGCTTGTTAAAGCCTATGGCCGTGCTAACCACCTTTCAGGGTAAATGAAAGTAAGCTCCTTTGTGGAATGAGATGATTGGAGTCAGTAGAAGCTACCGCCCAAGGCAATCAAACACAGGGCAAAACCTGAGCGGGGCTAAGCCATGTGGGCTGAGGGGGTTCCCTGGGACTGGTTGCAAAACCAGGGACTAGGGGTTTGCTTGGCAAACTGTGTGAAGAAGAGAAGTCATGGGCAAAGGACCAGAGACAGCGATCCTTGGGGCACAGGACTGTCTGGAAAGGCAGGATTGGAAACTGTGAGCCAGGACACTGCCTGCTGTTTTCTGTTTGTTCTGTGCTCAAAGAAACAGGCCTTTTTCTACATTCTTTATAAACGGACAGGATCACACCGCTGAATACATCTGGCTCGTATAATCAATTTCTCCTCCTAACAGAAACAACCCAGCCAGGCCCTGGATGCTGGCTGACTACCTGGGCCAAAGACACAACCACACTGTAATCGACTCCTAGGGCTTTTCACCCGGAAGGATCTCAAAGTGCTTTGCAGACATCTGCTGTAAATGGCCTGGAACCCAAACACCAGATGCAAACATCCCGGAAACCTGGGGTGTTTGAAATCTGAACCACATCCAGATGGCCCATCTCTTGACAAGCGAATGCAAACCCTGGTTGTGGAACCCCCTGAGGGCCTACCCAGTGTTTGAGGTTGTGCTTATTTGGGGTATGTCTACACAGGAAGTGACAGCAAGGCTGGGGGTCCAGGTCTGCAGTCTCCAGCTCGCAAGGCTTGCACTTCAGCTCTAAGAGTAACTGTGTAGGTGTTCAGGCTTGGGCTTAGCTGTGGACTCTGAAGCCTAGGGAAGGGGATGGGCTGCAGAGCCGGAGCTGTAACGTCCACACAGGTGTTTTTAGTGCTGGAGCCTGGGTCTATAGATCTGAGATCTGGGACTTGCTGCCATGGGCTCTGTCGACGTATCCTTTGTGATCTGGTGGCCCCCTCCCTACTGCACCCAGGTGGCCCCAATTAAATGCAGCCACTTCTGGGGAGGGAGAGTGGCAATCAGCTGGTGCACCGCTGTGGCATGAGGGGAAAATCTGGCCAGTGATGCTGTAGCCAATCTCTGCTATCCCCAAGAGTGGCTTGTGTTCTCCATGCAGAGTGGACAAGCTTCATCTGCAAGACCTTGAAACAGCTGGCCTCATGGAACTCAATTAAATCTCCCTGGAAAGGATCAAGATCTTGTCGGACCCACTGGGGGTCCATGCTCAGATCACTCAACTTTTCTTGGGATTTACCATTTTTCTTGGGATTTACAGGCTTCGTTGAAGTATGATTTTTCTAGCAACCCTCTTACCAGTATAGAAGTGACTGAAGAAGACCTGAGTATAGATGTGGGGCCTCAGCTTACAGCTCCAGCAGCTTTGGGACAACCTGCTAAGGTAACAATAAGTAGAGGCAGTCTGGAAGGATTCTTTCCTTGCTTTTGGGGTTAATGGGTAGCTCATGGGTTACTAGGCTGCCTTCTCTAGGATTTAGTCATGTTCTTGCAAAGTGCCCATCACCGGGGCATCTTCCAAAGATAAAGTCAGCAGTTCGCACCTGTGTCCCCATTTGACTGCTATTTTCAAAAGCCTGCAGCGTTGGCCTACATTTTTTCCCTCTGAAGTCAATGGTACAAATCCAATTGACTTCACTGGAAGCAGAGTTTGGCTTCATGCAAAGAACACTGGTAAATACGGCCTTTTGGTGTTGTCGTTTCCCGATTTCCTGAATCCATTGTGGGGCTTTTCTAGTTGTCACCGGATGAAAGTCCCACGGCAACTCGCTATCTGTGTTCCCTATCTGTGCGCAACTGGAAAGCTTCTAACTGGAAGCAGGAGATTAACTGTGTTGCTATTTGAAACTGCAAGTTGCAGTATGGGAGGTCTAGGTTGGACATTAGGAAAATGTTTTTCACTAGGAGGGTGGCGAAGGGTTACCTAGGGAGGGGGTGGAATCTCCATTCTTACACGTTTTTAAGGCCTGGCTTGACAAAGCCCTGGCTTGGATGATTTAGTTGGAGTTGGTCCTGCTTTGAGCAGGGGGTTGGACTAGGTGACCTCCTGGGGTCTCTTCCTATCCTCATCTGCTATGATTCTATGAAACCAGACACCTGTGGCTTTACCCTCATTTGTTGTGGTTGTTTCATAAATTCACTGGCAGAAGGGTGGTCCCTTGGTTAAGGCACTAGCTGGAAATTCAGGTTCAATCCTTGCTCTGCTACAGACTTCCTGTATGGCCTTTGCCAAGTCATCTTGGACTAGATTTTTAAAGGTATTTAGGCATTGCTCCACTCAGTGTCTCACTGATTTAGGAGCCCATGTCTCATTCAATGTCAATGAGACCTAGGCTCCTAAGTCATTTACGCGTTGCAACATTGGGCAAAGCAACAGCTACATACATTTAAAACTCTGGGCCTTGGCATCCTTTTGTTCCAGTTCCTCATCTGTAAATCAGGGATACAAGCATTTTCCAACCCTGCAGAGGTAAGATAAATGCATGAAAGATTGTGAGGTGTTCAAATATTACGGTAATGGGGGTCGTGTCAGTATCAGAGCTAGGTAGCATTAAAGTGATTATTAAAGCAGCTGATTATGAAAATAAGTTAGCACTTCTCTAGCACCCCAACATCAAAGCGCTTCGCAAAGGTGGATGAGCAGCATTATTCCCATCTCACGGAAAGGAGAAACGTCAGCTGAGAGAACTGAAGAGACTCACAGAAGATTACACAACAGAACTGAGGGGGGAATACAGTCCAGGTCTCCTGGCTCCTAGCTCCATGCCCATGTGAATGCAGCTCTTTGGAAGATGCCAGTTAGCCGGAACGTTGGACATTCCTAACTCTAGACACGTTCGATGTGGAGGAAGAGCGGTCGGCTCTGCTCACACTCAGACATTTATTTCTGCGATGCCTCCTCAGCCCCCTTTCCCTGTTTTGTTAGGATGGATCAGATCAGAAGAAACGTCTGGTTACGGGGACAACAGCCATCAGTCCTGGCGACTACACAGGGGTGGAAGTAACAGTAAACCAGATGAGCTCAGGTCAGAGACAGCTGGAGGCTGAGAAACTGAAGGGCAACCCAGGAGCTCTGAATGCAACACAGCTCCCACCTACCCAAGAAAAACCTGCTGCCCAGCAACAGCACACTGCTGAAAACACTTCTCTTGAGTGCCAGGAGGTGGATGGGTCTCTGGAAGAGCACTCAGCGGGAAGGGAGCTGGACGAGGTAGCACTTCAGATCACCTTGCACGTTTAGCAGATTATCCTTGGTTTATTTTCCCAAGCTAGACCTGTTGTTGGGCATCCCACACGCCAGGTCAGACCCAAACATTTATGTGGCATTTATAAACAGAGACTTTGCCTGTCGGAGGGTATCTTCCCATTAACCCCAAATGAGACCCGGATGTCCCCACAGATGCTCAGAATATTGCTTCTGACGCTCATTGGGAGTGCCTTAAAACCAGATTATAAAGCAAATGGGTTGTCCGAGCAACCAAAGGAAATGGGCTGAGTTGCGTGTATCTTTCTAGAGACACCAACCACACGGCCTGCTTCCTTCTAAGGGTCTCGTAGGTGACAAGAAGGCAGTGTTTATATAATTTCCTTATTTCCCAGAGTGCCGTGCCCCAACATGGCAGCCAAGAGAGACTACATTTCCCAGCGATCTCAGCGAATCCCTGGCCCTGACCACTCCCTTTCTCTTGGTGGAAGGGGCGTTCCCGCCCATCCTGCTAATGAGACTACAGCTTTGAGCTTTAAGGCTGCGATCAGCTTGTCATAAACCCCAGACTGCTTCCCCAAAGTTAAGTCCTCCCCCTCAGTGACTGTGCTCACGGGCATTTTTAAGTGGCAAATGTCAGACAATGTAATGCTGGCCCAGGAGAGCCCCCTTGAAAGTCTCAAAAGGCCTACTTACTCCATTGCACCCACTGAAGACTGTGTAGCCTACAGGAGAGCCTGCTCCCATGGACCCAGAGAGATTCCGCTCCTGGTCTGAGTTTAGATTCTTAAAATGAATTTAGATTTGCAGCAAGGTGCAGCCCTGGAGACCGACATTCTCCTTTCATCTTCAGCATCAGCAGGGCCGCCAGAACTGCCCGGCTCTAAATATGTCCCGGTCCTGGCCAAGAGTCTAGTGTCGAGAGGGCAGGTCAGTTTTTGTGCCCACTCCACTCCTGGCCTCTGTTGAGGCTGGGTGCTAGCTGCCATGTGGACACAGAGCTGGTTTTGAGATTAATAGAAACTCAGCCATGTGGGCTGCCCCGTCTGATGGAGCCTGCAGAGTGGTTGGTGAACCACTGAGTTTACAGGGGGTCCCGAGCAATCTCTTGGGTTTTTTGAGCTCAAGTTCATTTGGTTGCTGGGAATTGAGTTCACCGCATTCTCTCTGCTTCAGTCCATCGGACCAGGCTGCCTCTAACTTGCTGCCTTCATTCTCTGCCACGCTCAGCCAGGCTCCGTCCAGAGCCAGCATATCGCTCCCCAGGAAATGGGTCCGGGTGCTTCTAGCACCTTTGACGAAAAGGCCCTGGGGATCAGAGAAAGGAGAAAGAAACCAACCCACTAAGCTCTCTCCACAGGCAGGGATGTGGCACCCTACGCCCTGTCTGAAAATCAGCGAGTCTCCCTGGTCTCATCTGGTGCATGTCCAGGGGCCCGAGGGCAGGGTAACAGCAGGAGATTTGAGGCTTTCACTCCTTCTGTGATGGCGTCTCATGCCATTGTATTTCTCTGCCCTTCTGTCCATGCCTTAGCTCTTCTCAGAGCCGGAAACAGGCCACGTTGGCGTGTGCCTAGCCCAGTGCCTGCAAGCCACCTGTGGATGATAAACCAGCACACGCAGACTTGTGCTCCCCAGTGACTCCTGTACTAACAAACCATTGCCCTCAGTTCAGCAGCCCTCCAGAAACAGAACACAAGAACAGCCACACGGTGTCAGACCACTGGTCCATCTAGCTCAGTGTCCTGTCTTCCGACAATGACCTACGCCCCTGTGGGCTAGGGATGGGGCTCAGAGAGGCACAGGGAGGAAATCCACTGTCATTTCCAAACATCCAGGGGTTTATTAGAGAGAGAAATATTATTTTAGAAAATCCTGGGAGATGCGCTGGCCATGCCCTTTAAACTGAGCTGAGAACAATTGGCGTATCCTTACAAATACAGCTGCAATAATTGGCAGTGGGGTCTGGATCATTCACAGCAATGACACACGCATCAGAATGAAATCCGCCTCCGACTGGAAGGGACTTGTTTGAGGCCAGCTGCCATGCCCCCTCGCTTCAGGCTATAATCGTCTGCATAATGGCCTGCTCTGTCCTGAGATTTCAGAAGTAATTCAGATGTTAATCAGAATAACAGTGAAGCTAGTGTTCTGGGCCCACTAGAGGGCATCCAACACACACAGGCCGGGAACGTATGAATTGTAGTTCTGGAAACAGGTTCTCTGTATAAGCACACAATGGGAGCTGGCAGCTTTTAAGGAGCTACTAACTTGGAAAAACCGCCAGTTCAGGATCTCTCCTGCTGGCATGTTTGTCTTTAATTCTCTTCCCTGATTTTCCATCTCCCTTCTCCAAGGGATACATGAATGAAACAAAATTCTGGTTGCTCAGGAGCATAGATCACAGTCCAGAGCTTCTACATTTGTAGGAGGGGTGGGTTCCAGAGTTCTGGCAAAGATCCATCCTGTTTTAGGAGTTTCTTGCTGCCTCTCCCTGGAAAGGAAAGTCTTGTGGCCCAAAGGCTATAACAGGAACCAGGAGCTCTAGGTGCTATTTTGTGTTCTGCTACAGATGTCCCATGTCACCTTGGCCAAGTCCCTTAGGCCTCTGTTTTCAAAAGTGGCTCCTAATTTGGGGGTGCTTCAATGGCTGGGAGCCCTGCTGGAGCCAGCCAGAGCCTGGATTATCAGGAGTGCTGGGCACCCACAGCTCCCATTGATTTTAATTGGCATTTTGGGTAGAAATCAGTCCCCAGGGGCTTCCGATTAGGCACCCAAATTTGAGGCTTCCCAAATCCATGGCTACTTCTGAAAATATAGACATCAATCCTGCAAGTTTTTTCATGTCAACAGACGCCTGGGAGCTCCCTCATGGAGCCACTCACATGGAAAAATTCACGGGATCAAAGCCTTAGACCATAACATTTCTGTGCCTCAGTTTCCCCATCTATAAAATGGGGATGATAATACCTATTCATCTACTTCACGGGAGGATTGTAAAGCTAAATCTATTGCTACGCTTAGATACTGCATTGATGGGTGCCACAGCAGTGACTCTGAAAAGGATGTAGGTGTTATAGGGACTAAGCCACTGAAGAGGAACTCCCATAAGATGCTGTGGCAAAAAGGGCCAGTGTGGTCCTTGGATGTATAAACAGGGGAGTAGTGAGTAGGGAAGTGGTCTTAACTCTGTGGAGGACAGTGGTGAGCCTAATACTGGAATACTTCATACAGTTCTGGTGTCCACATTTTAAAAAGGCTATTTAAAATTACAGAGAGGGCAGAAAAGAGCCACAAAAATGATCTGAAGGCTGGAGAAAATGCCTTACAGTGCGGGTTTTAACGAGCTCGATCCGTTTAGCTCATCAAAGAGACGATTGGGAGGTGACTTGATTGCAGTGTACGAGTACCTTTATGGGGAGAAAATACCAGGTACTAACGGGCTCTTTACGCTAGTGGAGAAAGGCAGAACAAGATCCAGTGGCGAAAAGCTGAAGCCAGACAAATACGAATTGGGAAGTGTGCC
Source organism: Mesoclemmys tuberculata (assembly GCA_007922155.1). NCBI lineage: Eukaryota > Metazoa > Chordata > Testudines > Chelidae > Mesoclemmys > Mesoclemmys tuberculata. The sequence goes on along the minus strand of ML675616.1, from coordinate 4,296,334 downwards.
TAATTTGTGTCTATATTTGGCAAAAATGGGTTAGTCACTCAAACAAACTGGGAGAGGCAGATTAGTTGTCTTCTGTTGTCTTCAACACCCTTCTGGAAGCTGTGCTTTAGCCAAACACAAGATATGCGCTAGTCAAGCACAAGTTATTGGGCGTAACTAGGTTAAATAGCATAGCAGATGACGGTTGGAAGGAACCTCAGGAGGTCTTCCAGTCCAATCCCCTGCTCAAAGCAAGACCAACCCGAACTAAATCATCCCAGCCAGGGCTTTGTCAAGCCAGGCCTTAAAAATCTCTAAGGATGGAGAGTCCACCACCTCCCTAGGTAACCCATTCCAGTGCTTCACCACCCTCCTACTGGAAAAGATTTTCCTAATGTCTAACCTAGACCTCCCCCACTGCAACTTGAGACCATTGCTCCTTGTTCTGTCATCTGCCACCATTGAGAACAACCTAGCTCCATCCTTCCTGGAACCCCCTTTCAGATAGTTAGAGGCTGCTATCAAATCCGCCCTCATTCTTCTCTTCTGCAGACTAAACAAACCTAGTTCCCTCAGCCTCACCACATAAGTCATGTGCTCCAACCCCCTAATAATTTTTGTTGCCCTCCGCTGGACTCTCTCCAACTTGTCCACATATGGCCTCACCAATGCTGAATAGAGGGGAATAATCACTTCCCTCAATCTGCTAGCAATGCTCCTACTAAAACAGACCAATATGCCATGAGCCTTCTTGGCAATAAAGGCACACTGCTGACTCATATCCAGCTTCTTGTGCTCTGTAACCCCTAGGACCTTTTCTGCAGAACTGCTGCCTAGCTCGTCGGTCCCCAGTCTGGAGCTGTGCATGGGATTCTTCTGTCCTAAGTGCAGGACTCTGCACTTGTCCTTGTTGAACCTCATCAGATTTCTTTTGACCGAATCCTCCAATTTGTCTAGATCACTCTGTATCCTATCTCTACCCTCCAGGGTATCTACCACTCCCCCCAGGTTAGTGTCATCTGTAAACTTGCTGAGGGTGCAATCTACCCCATCCTCTAGATCATTAATGAAGATGAACAGAACCAGCCGCAGCACTGACCCCTGGGGCACTCCACTTGTGACTGGCTGCCAACTAGACATGGAGCCGTTTATCACCACCCGTTGAGCCCCGTGATCTAGCCAGGTCTCTATCCATTTTATAGTCCATTCATCCAACCAACCCATACTTATAATGTAAATATATGACCTGTGTTTTGTAGGAGGTCAGACGAGACAATCTAATGGTCCCCTCTGGTCTTCTGTGGAGCCGTAGAAAAGCCTACCCATTAAGTCAGGATCCCCTGATTTTAATGTCATGTTTAGCTGTTGTGGCAATAATTACAGGCCCACTCTTGCCAATGCTTACTCCTGAGTGTCATCCTGATGAAGCAAAGCCCATAAAATTCTACCTTCAGGTGAGGGATAGTGGGAAGCGCAGAGAAACAGCTAGCCCACAAATATCCTGTTGTTATGCAAATGACCCTAGCAGCAATCAAGGCATTATTGTTTTTACAGATGGAACATTTCCCATGAGTTCTCAGTGAGTCTATAAAATGCCCTTTCGTTCTGACAGCCAAACGAAACCCTCTGAAACGCCAAAGCCCAAACTAATCTCAGTCCAAAGCTGTCTCCTGCTGTGGATTTTTGATGTAAAACTCCTATTAACTTCAGTGGGAGTAATGTGTGTGCAATGATGGCAGGCTCCCAGCCTCTCTCTCTTTACTTCGAGCGTGGCTCAGGTTAAATAACTCCCGACCCACTCGGGAACAATACAGCTAGAGATAAATATAGCCGGTTGTTCTCCCCATTAGCAGCAGCTCTAATCAAGAAGCGTAACCATGAAAAAGTCCATGAAGCCTTTGACAAGTGTTGAGTCAATAACAACCCACCCAAGTGGTGCCTGAGGTCCCATTTCTTGGTGGTAGAAGGCTTTACTAAAGGTGGACTGCGGAGCCAAGTGAACTGGGTCAGTGCGATGGGCAACTCCAACCCAAGTAGCTGCGTCCAGTATGGGAAGTAGGGCTTGCTTGCCACCAATTGAGGAGCAAATAAAGAGAAGTAATAGTACGAGCACTGCCTGACAGCTCCCATCCAGCCGTCTGGGATGCGGCACAAGAGTCCTATTGCGCCAATTCCACTGGAACTCCCACCCTGAATTGTGCTGTTTTATTTCCCAGCCTGAGCATTCGGTGACCAATGACGGTTCTTCTGAAGCAGCTGGTCTGGTCCTCCGAGATGTAAAGGTAACAGGCCTCTTCTGCTTGTCCTTGCGTAGCTCCTTTCACGTCCCCTACTCCATAGGAGATAACACATTTTGGTTCCTAGTGATCTAGGCCTTGCTCCTGGAAACTGCTACACCCAGGCCACTGACGTCAACATGGGTGCAATGGCAGAGACGCACAGAGCAGCTTGCAGGCCTGGAGCCCTACAGATGGAGGTTCCTGTTATAGTCCCCATAGCTATTATTCTTTCCTTTGTAGCCCAGAGGAGCCCCAGTCATGGACCAGAACCCAGCTATGCTAGGTGCTGTAAACTTGGGCAAGTCAATGTCACTGCTCTGTGCCTCAGTTTCCCCATCTGTAAAATGAGGGTAATGATCACTCTTTTGTAAAGCACTAGATAAGAGCTGGGTATTCGTATATTATCATATATTAACAAAAAAAACAGTCCCCTCCCCAAAGTTTACAATCTAACCTAATTAGCCAGCCCTGTGTCTTTTACATTATGTTGTTATAGCAGGTAGGGGCAGCATCCACTGTAGTTAAACATGCAAAATAGCTCCTGTTTTATCACCCTCTTTTCACATGCTTGTAACTTTCCAAAGCTTTCATCTTTTCGGCTGAAACTTTCTTGGTAAAATCTTCCAGATAGGAAAATGTTCCCCTTCCTCCTCCCACCCAAAAACATTTCACCAAATTCCTTTGGGTTGTTTGGAGTTTGACAAAATGATGGAGGGAGGGGAGAAAAGAGCCAAGCCACCTCTTTAAAAACATTCTTGCAAATCCACCATCCTATAGGGTCTGCTAACCCACACCCGTTCAGTGTGGTGCTCCACTGATAACTGGGCCAAAGCAAGAGGTGGCCAAGCCTGCTACAGCTCCAACTAACGGAGCTGCCTCTTTTACCTCAGGCAGTACAGGCTCGTGGCGAAGGATCCAGCCGTCACAGGTTCTATCCCTGCTGCTGAAGGCTTACCCGAGGCCCGGGCAAGTGATCTGTCCACTGCACAACTAGAAATGGATAAGCTCAATCAAGCTCATTAATGTGGGAAATTACCACAGTTAAGCTCCGGGGGTGGAGATGGTCATGCAGTAATTTTACCTCATAGCTTTTCTTTCACAAACCCCTCTTGTAATGGAATGACAGGCCAGGAAAACACCACTAAACTCAAGCCACACAGCTTATTCACACGGGCAACATTCCAGTTTGTCTTGCACCAATGGGTTATTAGATGCATAAAGACCCTTGACCATAATTTTTACCATTCATCAGCGGTTCCCTAGTAACTCCTAGTAACATTTGCGATGGCCATGTTTTGTCTTTTTTGAAGTAGCAATAAGTTATGGCACAGTGTAAAATTAAAATATAATCTGATTTACGCATCTGGGTGCTTTAAGGGGTGCTGTTTTCCTTCAAGCAGGAAAATGCAGATCCAGTGGATGACCCTGAGTTAATGAGCCATGTTAGAGTCAGAAGAACAGCTGAGAGACAGAGGCACATGGTAAAGACCCCCGTTCCCACCACTTCAGTCTGTTATACATGAGCGCAAAGCAAGCAACACTACTTGGCGAGAAGTGGAAATAACTCCTTCTTGCCCCTATACAGGTTCACTCACCTGGTGCCCCTGGAGTACAGAAATCCCCGGCTGGACATGTGGTAAGTGATGGCTGAATAGCTGGAGTGTTTGCAGAGACAGTGCTTTGCTTATGCGATGGACACGGGGACAACAGCACTTTCTGCTTCCTCACTCATTAAAATAGTAATAAACCTAGAGTGAGGGTGAAACACTCCCTGGAAATAATAGAATGAGGCACCGCCAAACCAACGTCCCTTGGTGCTGCCGAATGCTCCTCCCTAGAGAGATGGGGAAGGGAAGTGTATGATGTTTAAAGAACAGAAGCGGAAAAGGGAACCCAACATTAATCAGGGATGGAACATAATAACCAGCTTTGAGGAGGTTTTCTGTGTGTGTGTACAACCATAGGTAATTTTAGGCATAGGTGGGGTGGGTGGGTGGGGGGGCCTTCAATTGGTGTCAATCTTGGAGGGAGGCCACACCTCCTGGCTGCTACGTGCTGCGGGAGCAACTACCATTGGAGTGGAAGTTAGCAATTCTGGGGACTCCCCGACCTCATATGGCAGGCCCACAGTCGTGAGCCCCAGTCCTCAGGCAGCGGGGTGGGGTGAGCAAGTAGTCTATAGCCCCCGGCTATAGTACCTCGTCCGGGTACTCAGCGGATGGTAAGCCCAGGAGTTCCTCGGTGTCGGGCATCTCCGGCGATTCTGGTAGCTCGAGGTCATCTCTGGACTGGCGCAGCTCTCTGGTGGACTCAGGGGCCAGCAGCAGGCAGGAGGCATTTGTCTCCCTCAGCATCTGCTGCTCAACTGAGGTACCGGACCCACCTCTTATACTTCCAGTCCTCGCCCTGCCCCTCTGCTTCCGGTCTGGCAGGTGTGGACTTCCGGGTTCCACCCACCAGGGGAGGATGGCCCTCCCTCAGTGTCAACCTCGGACCTTGTTGCTACAGCAAGAAATACATCTAGAATACACACATACCAAATTTGACATAGCTGTTTTATCACAGTTACATAGGTCAGACTGGAAATATGGAACACTTTAAAGAGTTCTTCAGTGTTAGAGCAGAGCAAAAATCAGGATTTCTGTCCTGTGGGAACGCACGCTATTTCTACATTTAGTTTCATCCGGAACCAGCACAAAGAGTCGGACTATTCAAATGTACAGTGGGAAAAAAACATTCAAAAAATGCGTTGTTTGGAAAATGTGAAATGTTTCATTTTCACTTGGTTCAGTATTAGACTGCATCGCTGTATGGTGCCCCAGGGGAGTTGTCGTTTGGATGCCACATGCCCTTATTCTTCCCTATGCACTGGGCTCCCAGGCCAAACTACATCTCCCTGGGCCACGATGGACCTCAGTTATGTGACCCTCATGATGCACTATGCAGCTCAGTCAGAGGGAACCCACGTTCTCAGAAAAATTTCTCTCTGATGATTTCCGACCTGCTCGGGGGCCAATGTTTTGGCGAGCATAGACTGCTTGATGAAAATTTTAAAGGGATGGGTCACATTTGTCCTGAAAAGTAGGTTTGGTAAAAGCTGTTACAAAACTTAAGACTGGTGGATATGTTTCCATGACTTAAAAAAAAATATATGCTAGTGGAGACTGGTTCGTTTAAACAAGAAAGCATTTCCCAACTGTGGCCCCGATTCTGCAGCTAGTTCGCCTTGTGGAAGGTCCCCTCAGACCGCATGAATAGGAACACTGAGTGGGAGCAGTGGTTGGCTCAAACGACATTTTTGTTTGGGAGACGCAACGTACTGTGAGGATCCTATTGCCATGCCGATGGGGGCAGAGTTGAGTGACACTGTGTGGTGTGTGTGAAGGAGCTAGGCATTTAAGTAGACATTTCCTGCTTTATGTAAGTTCCTCGTTGGGTTTTCGTCTTGTAATGCTAACGTTCTTCCTGGGAAGATGTGTGGAGACCTCAACGGAGCATTTTCTGCCTTTCTAACCCTTGGGTTTGGGGCTCTGCTGAAGTCTTTTGTTCCTCAAGGGTATGGGGAGCTGAAATCACAGGTACTCCAGATAATGAAATTAGCTGCACGTTGATCTTAAAGTTTCGCTTATCTTCTTTTTCGGTGCACTTGGTAACACTGAAAAATTGGACAATAGGCCACATTCTGCTCTCTAGTCCCACAGCCTCGTTTCGGAAGAGCTCCAATGAGGTCCTTTTGTGGCATTCGCCCCTATGTTCACTTGGATAAGGCTGCTGTTCAGTGACCCCCTATAAGTGTTCACTGATTCCTGCTAATATGTAAGCTGTCCGCTGAGTGCGCCCAGTTCACCCCGGTTGGCATCGGGACACAAAGAGAATGGTTGCACTGATAATGAGAGGTGTAATGTGCCTCCATGTTCAAATAGTTTTCCATGTCTTGTGGATGAAATAGCTCTGAAATTTGAAATATGCTGTCCTCTAAAAACCTCCTCTTTTTTTTTTTTAAATCAAGATATATCCAGGACCTCAAGGCACAAGGAGGATCAAGGTAATATATTTATTATTTATTTATTTATTATATATGTATTTATTTTATAGAGCTGGATCTTCATCATTCTCTCCATAATCTTTTTGATTGTGTGTGTGTGTGGGTCTATTTTCTTTTTGCAGAAGCAGGAATCAGACACGGTGGATACAGAACTGGTGCTCTTCCAAGGTCGAAAGGTCTGAGTTTCTCTTTAACATTTTAACAAAACAAACAAACAAACCACCCTAACCCCACAGACTACAGAATCTGAACTCCATCATAAAGCTGAGCTGAAAAGTCTTTAGTTAAAGACAAATTACATTCCTTTACGAACCCAAATAACCATCAGCCCCATTGGGCCTGACTACCCACGGCCCTGTGCCTTGTAAAGTCATTTGCACTGGAGCAAAGTGGGGTGTCAATTTTTCGTGCTGTTTGTTATTTCTATTACAGTGCCATCTAGAAGCCCCAGCTGAGATCAGGGCCCCATTGTGCAAGGTGCTGTACATGCGTATAGTAAGACAGTCCCTGCCCTGAAGAGTTTTCAGTCTCAATACATAATATAGACAAAAGTTGGGAGAAAGGAGGTCGTATTATCCGCATTTTACAGATGGGCAGCTGAGGTGCAGGGAGTTCAAGAGAACTGCACACTAAGCCCGGGGGCTGATTCAGGTTTGAGCCCAAGCCCATCTTTCCGTCCACACACAAATGATTCTGACTTGAGTCAGAAAGCATGCAGGACCTGGGTCCTGTGACTTGGATCCAAGCCCTGTGAGTTTGCAGTGTGGACACAGCTCAAGCCACTGATCTGAGTCAGAAAGTCTGTGTGGTGCAGTCTGGATGTGAGTACAGCTGTGAGACCCCAGTCCAGCAATGGTAAACGACAAAGCAGTGAGGATGCACAAGTGTGGGCTTGGAAACACCAAGTACGCACGCCAGGGTCTCTCAGACCTGGGTTTATAAGGTGCAGACATACTCTTGGCTGGCCTCTGGCTGCTGTGGCATTTGAGGGGAGGCAGCTGCGTGTCATTTGTAAGTGTTGCCCTCCATGTTTGCAGGAGAAACTGCATGCAGGTCTTGGCAGGGCGAAAGCCTTGCTGGAGCTAGTCTCGCAACGACGTCATCACAATTTCAGCCCTGCCTGGGGAAAACCCCCTCTGATTGGCTGCCTTCCCCATTTCCCCGCCCCCTGGGGGAGAGCAGCCTATAAGGGCTGCTGCAGGAAGGAGGCAGACCTCTCCCTTCGCCCCTCGAAATGCAGCCTGGCCTATTGAAGAGGCCTGTAAACTGTAATTCCCGTGAGGCCCTATGGCAGTATTTCCAAATCCAAATAATTTGGTTTTCAGCCCAAGTTTTTCAGTACTCAGATTTCCCCCAAACAATCGACATTTTCCTTGGAAATTTCAGACGAAAAGAGATTGGGGTTTTGGGGCTGAAATTTTCAGCGGGGGGAGAGAATCACATATCACTCAGCTCTATCCCATAAGCCAATGGTTCCCAGCCTGGAGGGAGGGACCTCCTTGCGGGGCACCAAAGATTCCAGGGGGTCCATGGGGCTTCAGTAATATTGAATCATTTAGCCCCCCCAAGCTCCGGGCACTGGCCCGGCACATGGCCAGAAAGGAGCAGCCCCTTGCCGGTGGGGGCCTGGCACAGTCCCGGCCAACCTGCCAGAGCCCTCCATTACCCTCAGTCCATGAGGGTTGGGAAGGGGGGGGCACGCGGGGCGTACGGTGGTGGCTGCGCCAGGGAAGGCTTAGCTTCTCACTCTGGCAAAAGTAATTTATTGTTATTATGTAATTTAGTGTTAATATTATTATTGTTTTATGTGTTTATAGGGGTTATGTGCGTTTCTGGCCGGTGGAGGTGGCAGGGGGGCGTGTTTTACCTAGTGTTAACTAGTGGGGCTTTCACTCAAAAATGTTGGGACCCACTGCTGTAGACCCCCCCCTGTGTTAGAATAACAGCAAATCTCCCTTGTTCCCACCCAATCCACAACAACTGTATGTCTGCCCTCGCCCCATCTCTCTAGTCTCACTCGACATAATTCCATTGTGCCCATCACTATGGTATCTTGGCACCAGCTGGACACATTCAGGGTTCTGGTCCGTCACTGAGGCTAGGACAAAGGCATGAAGGAGAGTTTCTTTGCTTTACAGGGAGAAAAGGGATCTTCTGGAGCCAAGGGAGACAAAGGAGAAAAGGTATCTTTCAATTGTATTGTGTGTCGCAGCAATTTTTGACACAGGCTAAGTCCCCAGTTAGCCACTGCCAGCCAGCTACTAACTGAAGTACCAGATGGATCTGGATTCTGGGTGATTTAAATGGGGCCCTGGTTGCTTCAAGAGTGTCCTGTGTTTGCATATATGTAAATAATTAAAGATCAGGGGCCAGGAGACAGAGCCCAAAAATACGTCTGCCCCTTTCTACAGCAGACCTGAGTTCCTTACTGCCTTGTGCCTTCCCTTTGTGCAAAATGGGGGTGCAGTGCTACCAGATTAGAACGGGGAGCATCTCACAGCCTCTTTGCACTGATGGAAAGGTTGGTGGAAGGTGCAAGGCAGTGGGACTTGGGTCCAGTGGCTGAGCTCAAGCAAGATACCCTCAGGCCGTTGCTGTACTGCTCTCAGTGCTCATAGCAATGCGCTCTGCTGGGGGAGGTGGCCTTTTTTAATTTCATGGATTGCTCTAAAGCAGTGGTTGTCAAAGTGGCTGCATACCCCTTTCCGAGTAATAGAGTCTACTGCTCACCCTCGTGTGAAATAGGGTCAGAATATACCTCTCAAAACACGAATGCTTGTTGGTAAGTGTTTTCAGTGTGGACACAGGTGTGGGTTTTTCTGTGCACTTGCAGAGACCTGGATGAAAATGTGCCCTTTTATGTTTTCTGAAATACAGTTCTGCAATAGAGAGCTTTTGATGCTTCCGGAAAAAACAAACAAACCTGAGACTAATGTTTGGTGATGCTCAAATCCTGTTTTTCTGGGGTTTTCACTCCTTT
>ML675616.1:4274415-4287041 GCA_007922155.1 Mesoclemmys tuberculata | reverse complement strand
TGACTACTCTGAAGACAGAACAGAGAGCGGTGACTGCTGGTCGGGTGCCATCTCTAAAGGCAGCACCAGCAGCAGTGCAGAAGTGAGGGTGCCCTGGGATGTGTATGTGCCATCCATCTTGCCCAACAGCCGCTGCTCTCTGGCTGCCACAGAGCACACATTAAGCATGGCCTCCCCATCTCACATTGTCCCGAGATCCCTTCCATGGCCTTGTGCCCCAGGCCCACCCTGGTCCTCACCTCCTGACCACGGCGCCCCGGGTGGTTGCCCACATGGTCCACCCATAAGGCCAGCCCTGCGTCCACGTGCCCTGCCTGACCGAACCTGCGCAGGAGAGCCTGCATAGGCATGCATCTTTCCCTCCTGAGCCTGGCCTGTCCGCCGGTAAAGGATGTTTCTCCCCTCCCCGCCGGTGAGAGCTTGGGTGCCCCTAGAAGTATGCGTACTCCAGTTTGGAAACCACGGCGCTAAAGAAATAACCCACGTGGAAATATTAAAGTATTAAACGATGTGAAAGGAAGGCAGGCGTGGTTCTCAGTCAGGGCAAGGAAGCAGCCCCAAGGGTCTTGTGCAAGAACCCCCATTGGCGGCAGCATTGCTGCAGACTAGGAGAGACGAGGGGCCGGTGTGAACCCAGGGTGACAGAGCGGGAGGCATGTGGGATCATACAACAGTTCCCACCAACTATTGGTGAAAGACAGTGCTAGGCTGGCTTTTTCAGTCACTTGTCCAGTGTCTAGAGCCATGGAAGTGGATTGTTCTTAGCCCACCCACTGGATACAAGTGGCACAGTATAGATTATCGGGTAAACGCGGATGGGAATGCCACTGTATGTGCAGAAATCATGGGGTCACTAAAACTTTGGTGGTGCAATAAGTTTGCCCGTGATGGACGTAGAATGAACATCTAGCTAGACCGCCTAAGGACCTAGTAGCTAGGGATCAAGCTGGGTGACATTCAGTCTGTAAGGAGGCTGTGTGCCTTTAGGGTTTGCCATGATGGGGACTGGAAAGCAGGCTGGGCCGCCAGGTGTACGTGGTCCGTTGTAACTGCACTCGCAGGAGTGTTCCTGTGTAAGTGTCTTGGGAACGAGGAGGGAAGAAATTCCGAGAAGCAGAATGGTTTGTGGTGGGGGACCGAGTCTTTAAACGGTCAGTCCGCAGAGTTGTCTGTCACATGCGCTCTCTGTAGTGAAGGAGAGGAGGAAGAACTGGGCAGCTGTCCGAGGTGTGGAAGGAAAAGAAAATGAAGTCTCTGTTCTTCACCTTGAACAAGTTTGTGATATGGCTGACAGACCCTGAGATGGGATGTACCGGCTAGAATAAGTTATGTTTTGACGCCAGATATTTAGCCTTAGAATGCCTAGCAATAATGAGATAAGGTATTTGGCCTAGGACATTGGTGAGAATGGAATGTGAAGGGAAGCTTATTTCTAGATAGGGGAAGTTGAAACTGTTGGTGTAAGAAATTTCTGTATGAGAGGGTATGTGAAATTGTTGCTACGGAAATTGTGATGTAAATAGACTGTTTGTTAAGAACCATAAAGGCTTTTAGAAATGTATGCTCGAGGTCTCACCTAGCAATAGGGGACACCTTCCTTAAGTAAGGAATAAACTCTTGGCTTTGCTAAACTGCTGTCTGGCTTATTTGGACCATCCTCTGGGCAACAGACGTGTAAGCAAGGATCCTTGAGTTTGGGTTCCTCCACAGAGGAGAGGCCTTCTCATTGCAAGGGGAGATGGGGGAACCTGGAGAAAACTTGAGCTGCAAAGTCTGGATCTGGATCCAGATCAGAAGTTTCTTATGGTCTGACTACTGGGATCCAGAGTGTGGGTTTTGCCCATAGGACAGATAAAGACCCAAGTCCAAATTCCCCCAATGTTTGGGGCATTCGGACCCTCTTTGGTTCAAGCCTAGCTTTAGTACTGACCAGATCAGCAGTGAATTTGGAAAAACAGGCTGCTGGCAAGCAGTGTGAGATTGGGATTGTTTGCTCCTGGTGCTTAAAAGCATCTGGCTGTCTCCTTTGAAGCTGCTTCCCACAGAAAAGAGCTCCTGGATTTTAACCCGCAAAGCAGTGACTCTGACCTGAAAAACAACCCATTCATACCTGCTCGAGACAGGTGAGCCCAAGGGTGAGACGGCAGGGAAGATCTATGACTTATCTATAGACACTTAGTGAATGCTCTTCATTCCTTTTTGCTCCATGATCATGCTTCGTGGGCCCTCGTGGGAAGTGGAAGCAGCAGTTCCTAGCCCACAGTTATGGCTAGCTGGAGATTCTCTGTGCCCCTTGTATACCGTACAGAAATCTCTGACCTGGTTCCCAAACCCATGCAGGGCATATTTCACCCGATCCTCTTCCCCAACAATGATCATGGGCTCTGTGACTTTCTCTTCATTCCTAGGGCACTAAAGGAGATGGAGGCAAAAATGGTCAAAAGGTCAAAGATGACTTTTGGGCCATACTCTAAAGTTCTCCATCATAGGCTGCTGTTTTTTTCACCACTAGAATTCATCTGCTGCTGTCCTTTCCTAGCTCTTCGCTGTACGCAAAAGGGCTTTGTTGAGGAATGCGGAATATATAGATCTAATCACTGTAAAGGATCAGCTGTTGCCTACCGCTGTCTCTTGTGCTTTCTCCAGGGTAGAGCTTTTCAGCTTCTCTCTGTAGTTCCCTCCCTGTGGGAGTGGGTCATATAACTCTCCTCCCTGAATGGCAGATGCCGCTGTGGCCTTACACCCATCCATCTATCTATCGGGCCTCTTGGGAAGGTTCTATAGATCCCAAACCTGGAGTATTGATTTCCGTGGGAGTTGGGCCTTAAGTGAGTGGCACGTCGTGAAGTGTCTGGCATGATTTTGACGGACCCATGATGGAGGAAGCATTTCTGATTGTTCTCGATGTCCTCCTCTTGTCTGTCTGTCCAGGGAGAACCAGGAATTGGGTTCAGAGGGCCCACTGGTCAGGCTGGGCCCCCAGGGCATAAGGTAAGCGTGCAGGATCTCACGCCAGGTGTCCATCATCCAAGAGGCTCACTCTTTGCGCCCTTAGCTGATCCCACCACCACCAGGCAGGCAGGCACCTTGGGGCCATGGGGCTCATTGGAGTTTGCAAAGAGGGGCTACCTAAGCCAGTCGAGGCTCTGGAGGGCAAGACCTCCAACGCTCCCAAACTCCCAGCTCCAGGGAGCGAGCGTGCGTCTCCTGCACAGCGACGTCTCCGTTGGGGTGGGGAGGCAGACGACGGTTTTACCCTGGCCAGAGCACGATGTTGACGAATCGGGGGTGGAGTGTATCATCCCAGCCGTGTGGGGGAGATCTCAGGACGGAACTCAAGGGAGTGCTGTCGGGACGGGGGTGCATCGGCTTGGCCGTTTCGATCTGGACTAAGAGAAGTGAGCTTGCAGGTCAACATTAAGATGCTCGGGCAGAGCTGTGTGGGGCGTGAGGGCTGCAGTAGCTGAGGCTTGCCGCTGCAGGGCACCGGTGGGAACGTGAGCTGTGCGGGAGCCAAGGCCTGAGCGGGGGGTTGTCGCAGGTCACACCTGGGTAGCAGCGTCCAGAGAGGTGCCCGTCAGCCCTGTGCCTGGCTCAGGCCAGCGTCATTAGGCTCTTCCTCACGTTGGCTCTCAGAGGATTCACCAGTTAAATTCAGAAGGACAATAGATGACAAGGGAGCCAAGAAGCCCTTGCAAGTAGCCTGCGGATCATGGCTACAATGAGGTTTTGTACCAGGGAGCCCCGCTGCTCGCTCTGTGACTATGTCCATGTGATTCCCTTGCAATAGGGGGAACCTGGGGCCCCGGGACCTCCGGGCATGCAAGGCATCCAAGGCATTCGCGGCAATCCTGGGATTCCAGGTTCGCAGGGAGAGAGAGGAGCCCAGGGTCTGCCTGGCATGCCGGGGCAGAAGGTAGGTGACATGTCCTGGGTACCAGAGAGTGGGAGAGAGAGGACTTCATTGCATCCACAATCACAAGGCTGCAAACAGCTGCCAGGGCTCTATGAAAAGAGGGGGTGGTGGGAGGGATCTCACCCAGCATGGGGCAGCCAGTCCCAAGGGCCCACATTCCCCCCCTACCCAGCTGAAATCTTGCCTGTGAGATTCCAGAGGCAGAGCTGTTCTCCACACACGTCCTGCTGCTTGAGCACAAATTGCTTCCTCCCAGGGAAATCGCCGGGTCACCTTGACACAGACTGGATCCCAAGCTAATCAAACTCATGCTGCGTGTCCCAAGTGCTACATGCGCAGCCATTACAGCACGGTGACCGGCTCATCTCTTGTGACCAGACAGCAGCATGACGCGTGGGGATGGTTAATCCTTGCCAGGCGCTGCTGAGGTTGGAGTGTTCCTTGGTTGGTCTCTTTCAGGTGACACTGAGAGGGATTCGGCAGTGAATCCTTGGGGCACTTAGAAGCTGCTGTACCTAATGTTAGATCAAATCATCCAGTCCTGCCTGGGACAAACAAACTGTGGCCCCCTCCCAAACACTGCCCCCCTTGCACAGTGCCTGATCCCTGTTCCCACTTGCCCTGCATCAGTGGGTTACTTTTTGCCCTCTTCCCCACGTTTATTAACTCTCAGAGGCTGTGAAGCCGCATGGGACCATTGTGGGCATCTGAGCTGCCCTCCCATATGACACAGGCCAGAGAACCTCCCCCTAGAGATTCCAGCATCAAGCCCAAAACTGGGGTGTTAGTGGGGGCACCCCATGTCTCTCGCAGCTTGTGTGGATGGTAGCCTGCTGGAGAATTTCCAGTATCCTACCCAACAGTTGCACCTAGCCCTGGTCAGCCTCGATCAGACCCCCACTTCATCTAGCCCCGTAGCTTGTTTACAACAGTGGCCAAACAAACTTTCTCTCTCGGATGGATCTCCAGATCTGTCGGCAGATGGAGCCATCCTCTGGGCCCAAAGGGCTTTTTTATAATTCCTAGAAAAGTTCGGAGTTGTTAGGTGTGATCCGGGGAGATGAAGACTGCTCCTCAGCTACCCCCTCTATTAACCCAACCCACTGCCGGGTTGCCTTATGACCATGGAAAGCTTCTTCTAATGTCTAGGCCTTTTATTGCCCAGGTTCCTCTCACTGTCGGTGTATGGGGAAACAGGAGGGGGGACCCACCCCTCTGTGTGTGTCTGGGGGCAGAGAGCGCCTCGCCATCAAAGTCACCTCCCTTTTAACAGCTTTTCTGTTTGAAGGGGGAACGCGGTAAGAGAGGCAGGACTGGATCCACGGGACCATCAGGATCTCCTGGCCCCCCGGGAAAACAGGTGACCTATGATTTTCAATCCTCATTATGGTTGCAAGGGAAACAGCTAAAAACGTCCACCCAGCGCTGCCCTGGTTACTTTTCACTGTTGCATTCCTCGAGTGAGCTACACGTGCCCTTATTACTGCGAATTATGTGCGTTCCCTGGGGGGCCCACTCATGGAGCCAGATCGTGTTGGGCTAAGCACTGAACAAACAGATCCCTTAGTTCAGACCCCAGAACTGTGCTGATCCCAGACTCTGAGGGGGAGTCTTACACAGGGGCTGGGCGGGGATGGTGTGTGAATCCCTCCACCTGTAGATTTGGTCCCAGGCCAAGAGTGAGGCCCAACGGCAGAGGGATCCCGGCCAGGAAGTTTGTGCTACTGCTGCCCAGGCTGTATCTGTCCCGTGAAGGGAGGGCTTGGTTCCCCTAGCCCCTCAGCCCAGCTCTCTCCACCCGCACTGAATCCCTTTTGCTGTGTGTATTACAATCAGCTCTCGCTCACCAGCTCTGTTCCTCGGGGCCCGGTGCATTGGCCGTGTCGCCAACCACAGTGTCTGTCTCCTTGCTTTACAGGGGATTCCAGGGTTGCCCGGAACCAATGGGAACAAGGTGAGCTGTAGAGGCCCAGAAAGCTGGTAGTCTCGGCCCAAAGCCATGGACAGGGATGGAGAGGTGGGCATTGCGCTCTGAGTAGAACTGAAAGGAAACACAATGACTCCTCCCTGCCTCCTGTCTCACCCAATACAGCTGGAAGCCATGCCTGACCCCATCTGACGTCCCCACCCACTCCCCTTTTATGCCCTTTCCCCCCCAAGGGCCCCTACACCCGAATGATCTCCTCCAAAGCAGTGTTAATGGACTAGAGGCCTGACCCCACACCCACTGAAGGTTTTCCGTGGGTTGCAATGGGGCATCAGACCAGGCCCCTACTTGAGGGATCATCACTTCCCACACCCTTGTAAAAAAATGTAAGAACGAATGAATAAAAGCTGCCCCGCCCTGTTGTGTGCCAGGCCCCTGCCTGTGCCGTATGTCTGCACTGCACACTTACCCTGTGTCATTGCCACCCAGGGATGAGCCCTTTTGGGAGTCTTGCTCAGGTGTGAACGTCCCCACCGCCAACCCCTACCTGCGCCACTGTGTCCTCCCGGTGTCTGCGCTTGCCCGTGTGTGCTGGGGCCATATCCCGTACCTTTTGTGCTGCGACGCTCTAGGGTTCTTTCCTGGTCTGTTGCAGGATAACGTCTCTGTCCTTTGGGGGGAATGGTGGGAAGGTGTTGGAGGACGGTCAGCACTCGAGTGCTTTAACCTGTGTCCTTGCTGCAAAGCGGGTGCGTTCCTGCCCATGTTTAAATGGAGCCCTGGTGCTAACCCACGCTCCCCATCGGGTATGGTGCCCATGGCTTAAAGCTCCTCCAAACCCAGATCTGAGGTTTTTCTGTGTGGACAGTAGGGGTGTGTGTGGCTAAAACCTGGGTCAGAGCCTGGGTTAACTGTGCAGCGTAGACATGTCCTTACTGATGTCCCCTGTGGGCCCTTCTGGGCAGGTGGTGTGCTTTGTCACCTGTCTGTGATGCAGCTGACATGCTGTTGGCACTAGAGCAATAGCAGGGGGACGGGAGTGGTTTAGGCCCGGCAGGTGTGGTCTGTGCAATACAAGGGACTGAGCCAATGCCCCCGGGAGCGGATGGTAAAACGCTCACTGATGTCAGCGAGGTTGGCATCACGCCCTACGTAACAGCAGAGAGATCTGGCGCCGTCAGGATGAATATGCAGGAATGTCACCTTTGTGTTCCTTTCTGTTGTGCAGGGAGAGGTCGGCTCCGGTGCGGCAGGTCCGAGAGGTCCCCGTGGACTGCCTGGCCCTTGGGTAGGTCGTTCCATTGCCACACTTGGCTCTGCTAGGTTCCCTAATTTTAGCGTCCGTTCTGAACGTGCTAAACAGGTCGCCGCGTAACAGTCGCTCCCGTCAAAAGCCCCTTCTGCTGCCGATCCCAAATCCTCTTGAATTTTTCCTGAGACCCCATCTGGCCACCCCATGGCATACTCCCAGACACCTGTGCCTAGGTGGAACTGAAATGAAGCTAACGCTCCCTCCCAGCACCTGTAAACTGCACCCAAAGTGGATTCTCCCCTTGCGCAAAGGAGGCATCACGGGAATTGCACTTGGTCTCTCTCTGAGCCACCAGGCCAGGTTCTCCTGTCCTGTTCCTGGGGTCTCAGCCTCCCCAGCTGGCCTCGCACGGGGAAGCCACACATCAGCGAGTGAACGTAATGTGGTCTGAGGCTGATCTGAGCTCAATGAGGGTGTGTCGCTGCCGAGCAAAAGCTGTGCACGGCAAAAGCAGGGAAGACAGCGCGGCTTGGGCAATAAAAGCCCGGCGTAGACCCTCGTCCGTACCGGCGTAAATGTGGCTCTCCAGCCTGGCCTCCCAGATCTTTCTGTTCATTTAAAACAAGTTAAAATGGATCTCCCTACCCACACCCCCGGGAATAAAATGTATGCAGAGTTTTAACAAATGAACGTACATGTCTGGAAAGTGCTGATCATAAAGGGGCCCGATCCTTGACTGGAGCCTGTAGGTGCTCCTATCGTGTATATAATTCTTGATAAAAAATAAACCTCGGATTAGTAAAGTTTCATAGTGAGAGCTGTGTTGTTCAAGCAGAATAACACACCCAAGATCCTGGGGCGGGATGCAAGTCCTCACGCAGCTAGATCAGAGAAGACATCTTCATACGCTACTTCCTCTGTGGCTGTTCTGTAAAAAAACTGACTTTATCATGCTAGACCAGGGGTTGAAACCCTTTCAGAAGTGGCGTGCCAAGTCTTCAGCCCCCATCCCACCCCCGTCCCCCTCCCACGTGGCGTGGGCCCAGCGCCCTGGCCAGGAGCCAGTCCTGGCACCACCAAAAATTGTAAACAACCCTGGCGCCCATGGCTGCCCGGGTGCCATAGATTGCCGACTCTTGTGGTAGACGTTTGTACAAACCCACCAGCTTCCAGGAGAGCTGTTCAAAGAGGCATCTGGGAAGCAACACTGGCTGAGAATGTCAACCGCTGTGTAAGGTCTAATGTAAATCTTCCTAAGGGTTTGGGGCATTGTTTGAATGAAACAATGAGAAGCTGATTCTGTTTTAATATCATCGTAAATCTGAAGTGGATCACTGGATTCACTGGAGTTACGTTGGGTTTACATGAGAGTAACTGAGATCAGACTCTGGCCTCAAGGGGTGTACTTAGGTATGTAGAAAGGTCTGCACTTGTAGTCAGACAAATCTTCCAGGACTCAGCTTGAAAGGCCAAAATGTACTTGATGAATCAACCAGGAAGGCTACACTGTATTTTGAGATTTATGAAGGGTTAATATAGGATTGATAGGTGTTCTAAGAAGGTTAGAAGCATTAGTCGGGGTTAGTCCTGCTTTGAGCAGGAGATGGGATTAGATGAGGTCCCTTCCACCCCTCCTCTTCTAGAGTTCTATGGGTGTTATAGATAGTTATAGATACATGGGCCACACTTGATATGAAAGCTGCATTTATACACGTTTTGTAAAGGGTTAGGACGATAACAGGCAAACAATTCCTATCCACAAATGTAGACAGCAAAGAGCAAGGATGTGAGTTTCAGGTTGAATCCTGGCTGTCGTATTGCAGTTGGTCTCACTGAAGTCCATGCCAACAAAATTTGGCCTTCTGCATGTGTAAAGAATGACCCGACAGAAACGCAGCTGGCCCCTCCTTAAAACATTGGGAGCTGAGAGGAGCGTTCCCTACCCTGACCTTTTTCTTTGTTCACCTGCTGCTTCCTACTACACCAGGGAGGGACGATCCTGCCTCCCTCTCCCTGTGCACACACAGGAGAGCTGTAAGTGCAGCTTTGGGGTGAGTAACTTTGAAGCTGTTTAGGTCACTGTTCTCCACCAACTGCAGGGGAATTGTGTGCTGAATAATAGGCTGATGACAGAGGGCAGATCCTGTAGGCTTTCTGGCCCAGATTATCAAAGATATCCAGGCCTCTGTGCACAAGACTGTCCATTGACTTCAGTGGGACCGCCACGCACAGAGGGCTGGCTGGCGCTTGTGTGTGTTATCCATGTTTCATCATTCCTAGACACAGTAATGAAACTCAATCTCTCTTTGCTAACAGGGGGATGAGGGCCTCGCAGGAGTCCAAGGTCCTGTTGGCATGATGGTAAGACAATAAGAACAAACGACTGGCCATACTGGGTCATACAAATGTCCTGTCTAGTCCAGTCTCCTGTCTTCCAACATTGGCCAGAGCCAGATGCTACAGAGGGAGTGAACAGATCAGGGCTATTATGGAATGACCCATCCCCTGAAGTATGTGGGGATGATTTTGTGTCACCAGGCCCAAGACTGGCTGGCGAGATGTCTTAGATGTGGATTCTGCTGTAGGACGTTTTCAAGGGGTTTTCAAGCCAAATAGGGATGGCAGCCCACTTCCCACTGGTTTTAATGGGATTTGGATGTTCAGATCTTACAGGTGGATTTGAAAACAGGCCACAATGCTGAGTGTAACTGACTTGCTTTCCATTCAGTGCAATCCACCTGCAAAAGGCTTTTAATTTCAGCATCCACCACTGTATCCTTGCATCTCTTTCCCTGCATGATGTCAATAAGCTCCAAGTGCATACAAACCCTTGCCCTGTGTTCCCAGAGGAGTAAGTTATGTGCAAAAAATCCCTGACCAGCTACGGCAATAACAACACATGGTTTCACACCTGGGAAGGAATTCTCTGTCGTAGGTCAGAGCCGTTCCATCTAGAGCCCCATCTTGGAGATATTTGCTGCTAGCCATTGCAGATCCGGCTATGTGCCGTTGTAGGCAACCTCATCATACTCTTATGCGATGCATTTAAAAAGCCTGGGCCTCGTTTTCCCCACCCATCTGTAAAGTGGGGATAATGACCCTTTCGAAAGCACTTTGAGTGGTGTGGACGATAGACGCTACATAAGTGTAGACTATTTTATTATGATTTAGTTCAAAGTCTAATATGCCAAAAGCAATGGAAGCCTGCATCCAGTTTCTGTAGACCCAGAGGGTGGGATGGAATGGAGCCACTGGTGACTCTAGAGTGCTGCTTCTTCTGCAGTACTCCCAGGATGGATTGAATACACCCATCAGGAGAAGAAGGATGGTTACAAATAGAGAAGCAACAGGTCTTCTTCCACACCACTGCAGCGCTTTGAGAATCAACAGCCCCAGAGGAAGGAAAAGAGCCAGATGGGGAATTCAGAAAAGTGCAGCCCTTTCTTCACCCGTTCCAGGGTGCAGCTGGGGCTTGGGATGGGTCAGTGGTTAGCGTGCTCATCTGGAATCCGGGAAACCAACGTTCAATTCCTTGTTTTGCTACAGGCTTCCTGTAGGACCTAGGGCAAGGTGCTTAGGTCCAGATTCTCAAAGGCATTTAGATGCCTACCTCCCCCTGTGAGGTGAGGCAATAGCACTTCCCTGCCTCCCTGGGGTGCTGTGAGGATAAATACATTACAGCTTGTGAGGTGCTCAGATACTAGGGGTAGGGGGCTGTATCAGTATCTTAGGTAGGTAGATAGCTTTGCCCTGTGCACATGTGGAGACGGGACAGGTTCCCTTTGGGGATCCAGACACTTGCCACAACCAGGGCTTGTGTCTCCTCTCCAGCTACTTTTTGACAGCAGCGCCGTTCTCCCGAGTCACCTGGGGTGGGTCAGAGGCAACTCAAACCCTCCGTCTGGCGTGCTTGGAACCCCTTCCCTCGGGCACTCACCTGGCCCTTAGAGGTTTGCCCTCGCCAGAGGAGGTTGCTGCTGGCTACCGCATTGCCACCCTCAGCTCTTCATTGTGTGACATGTTGCTTCATGTGTTTGCAGGGTCTGAAAGGCCTGCCTGGCGTGAAAGGAGAAAAGGTAAGTAGCAGTCGTCTTAGCTGGACTTTGTGCAGCGCCTGGATGGTCACCTCAGACAGGCTGACCAAGGGATGCTGTGTTCAACAGCATCCTGAGTGAGGGCCACCATTGCTGATGACATATACTCCCGGTCACCTTCCAGCCAGCCTCCACCCAGACATTATTCACTCTCCCTTTCCTCTGATTTCCAGGGTCAGCTGCTTGGGAGAGAGCCGTGGTAGCTACTCAGGCTAAAACACCATTCTCTAACAGAAACACGAATGAAACCGCATTAAAGGCAGAATTTGGCCACAGCCCCGTTCAATCTGGTCATTGTGTCATGTAGATGGGGCCAAGCCCTGTTTCCCCATGTGTAAGATGGGCAAAATAACACCGAGTTGCCTCAAGGGACTGTTGACAACGGTGAATCGGTTGACGTTTGTACAGCGCTTTGAGAATGTAAGGTGGTGTTAGGTGCGAAGTATCGTGGGGTTTCTTATTCCCGCTAGACAATGAGGAATCCCAGGGATCTGCCTTTTGTGGGGTTCTCCAACGGTAAGAAGGACACCCCCTGTATTGCGTTTGGAATCCTAGGGAACCCCCAAACACAAAGGAGAGTGTAGTTTAGCAAAGGCTTTGTCTAGGGGCTTGGCCCAGGGACAGGCAATCAGCACTTGTGGGTTTGGGTCCTGCTGTTCTGCAACTCACCTAAGTCCTCTGGGCCTCGGTCTCCTCGTCTCTAAAATTGGGACAGTCATACTTACCTTCCCTGTGACGTTGTGTGATGAGTGAGTCATTGCAAAGCGATTCAAGACGCCCAGCTGAATTGTATTCTCTGAGTGTAAGTTGCCATAGTTATCTATAATAGCAGTTCGTAAACAGGCCGGTATATTGAGTGATGTGCCAATGGTAAAGAAAAAAAAATCACTGTCCTTTTTGTTTCAGGGTGATCGTGGCCTTCTGGGAGCCAAGGGAGAAAGAGTAAGGGACATAAAAAATGTTGCCTGTCTGGGGAGGTGGGATATAAGATGTTGGAAGGGCTTTATGAACGCCAATTGGCAGCTGAACACTTCTCTAAATGATGCCAATGAGTGGACAAATTAGAGACATAAATGAAAAAAAATTACGTTTTCAGACACCTGGGACCTCTGTTTTCTTACCAAGTAGAAGAGAGAGCTCTGTAGTCCCCAGACAGTGGTGCAGCTAAACTGAAGCAAGCTGTGGACATGGATCCTGAGTTTTGGAGTATGAACTGGCTTGTCAACTAAGAAGACCTAGGTTCAAATCCTGCCTTGGTTCACAGATGGAAAGCATGACATGAGTGGAGCCAAGCTTGTCCGTAGTGGACTTCTGTCTTTATCAAAAACCCTTTGTTTAGGTGAACCCAGGACTCTAAATTAGATATGAGATGGCAGAGCTATATGAAGAAGCCTCAACCATTTTCTGCTAGGACTGTGGCTGGCTAGAATCACTATT
>ML675616.1:4162946-4274015 GCA_007922155.1 Mesoclemmys tuberculata | reverse complement strand
ACTATTGTGAGACCTTGCTTTCATGAGAATTCAGAAGGAATCTTTCACCCAGCACAAAAATGCAACCACCTCTGAGTTGGAACATGGCAGCTGATTAATGTTGCCCAGCATTGCTTTTTAACAGTTTAGGACAGGAAGTGAAAAATATATCTGACTTCAATTTGCACAGTTCATCCCAAAACATGTTCAAATCTTCAAAATCATGAGATTGATTATATAAAGTAATATTAAACCAACGCCAACAAGAGATCTGAAAAGTCCCCCATTGCCTTGGTCCAGAAAGTATTGAACCTTTATCAAGTTTCCTGTTAACTTTCCTCCTGGGTGAAAAAGCTTGTTAGAAAAGGAGGTTTAGAAAACCTACATGGCAATTCTACCGTTGAGTCAAACAGCATTAAATGATTTAAGGCTGATTTGTGTCTGAAGAAAATACTTTCAAAGGCACCCTGCTCTAGTGACAAATCAATTCTTAATCTCTTACTTGAAGGAACCTGAAAATACTTCCCCACCTGAAGGAATGTGTAATGCCTTCTCCAAAGGCTGCCTTAATAAAAGATAAGGAGGAGCGTGAGATAAAACAGCATGGGGGAGATAATTGGGTTGTGCGTCTTCTAGCCTATTTCTTCCTAACTTTCTCTTTAACTCCTACTTCACCAATCCCAGAGGAACCGGGTGAAATTCTGTGTTATGCAGGACTTCAGACTGGATGAGCTAATGGTCTCGTCTGGCCTTAAAATCTATGAATCCCAATCCAGTCCGCTTTTGAACTCTTCAAACCTGGGAAAGCAGAAGAATGTCTCAAACGGGAAGGGATTGTTTTTATTAATTTATTATTTGTATTGCAGCAGCACCCAGAGGTCCTAATCAAGATAAGGGCCTCTTTGTGTTGGGTGCTGTGCAAACACATAGTAGAGTCCCTGCCGCAAAGGGGTTACGGTCTCCTGGGAAGGCTAATGAGCAGGATTAAGTGGTTGTAGAGGATTAATTTTACTTCTGAAGAAAGACGGCAAGATTTAAATGTGCAAGGCACGCTACTAAAGATCATAGTTAATTAGCAAACAAAGACCATGTTCGGTGCCAGTTAAAGCTGCATCAAGACATGTCCCATCAACTCAAAACCTGAAAAGCAAGGAAATAAGAAGTTGTGCATTCCTTTCCTGCCTCCTGTTGCCTGGTACACTGTCAAGAACACCCTACAGTACTCCGTAAGGGCTTCGCTTCCCTCTCCAACAGTTACTGACGTCAATATATATCCAACGTCACCAGGCTCATACTGTCATGCAAAACCTTCGCGGTGAACCTCCCAAGGTTGCATATCAGCACTTTGCATGTCTGACTGTCCCGTATTCTGTGCCTTTGGGAAGATATTCTCCCTTAACACTGCCGAGATCACTGTTAAATTGGTGGGGGGGGAGGTAACTTATTAATGTTTGTAAAGCCCCCAGTACTACAGCCAGTGCTGGGATGTTGACAGACTGTGAGCTTGGCTGAAACTCATTGAAAAATTCAGATACTCCCAGAAAAGTGCTTTGCACTATTCTCCCAGCTCTACCTTTTAGCACATGCCTGAGCTACACTCTGTAGTTCGCCCATCATCGATTGCTACTTCTCCTTCCCTCGATCCTTTCAGCTGCTATCTTTTCCACGGTCCCCCTCTCTCAAAGGAACAAGCACGGTCTTGTGCTCTGATCTGAGGACTTCTGCGCCAGGCGCTCTTGCATTCGGATCTGAGCCCTGCCACCGATTCACTTGGTGCAAAGCGCTCTGCTCACTCCAGGTGCACCTCTCTGCGGGTAGATCCAGGAACAAGCTTTTGCCTGGTATGGCATTTCTCTGTGGCCAGTCTTTGGCTCTCTTCGCAACTCAAAGCGCTTGTTCTTTGTCATTCAGCCCTCTGGCCAGACCACTGCACAGTATCCTTTCTGAGGTACTGGATCAGCTCCCTGGATGCCGCATCAGACAGTCTTCCGTTCCCCCTCTGGCTTTGTACTGCTTCCCAGGGGCTGGTAGGGGAGCCAGGCCCGCAGGCAACTCCAGGCTCCAACCCAGGGACCCTGCGACTAGCAATCCACATCTGTTCATTCTCAGCCCCTGTTGCTGTTTCCCTGAGCTCCTTCCTAGCCCACCTCTCCATCCCTGGGTTTCCACTGGAATTTCCTCTGCTCTTCACCCCTCTTGTCCTTTTGCCTGGTCCAATGCAGGATTCCAAGGCTCGAGCCCCCTCTGGGCTTCCTCCTTTTCCCTGACCAACTCCCTTGCTCTCTAGAGAGTGGCCTCATCTGCAATTAAGCTTTCTCAAACCCTGGTGCCCTTCCACGTGCAGCAAATAGGATTAACTGCCCCCTTCTGTGCCCGCTCAGGGCTTGTGTGGGCAAACACCCCACCGCCCTGTGGATGAGTCGCTTCGCCACGCTGGCCCGCCACACGTCCGTCTCTATGCTCTGAAGCAGTGAGAATTAACTGCTGCGGTTTATCACAGGGCAGCACTGGGGGAGATCAGTGTGAACTACCATTACGTTCTGTCTTTCAAATGAGCATCCCGCTGGGGTGAGGAGCCAGCTCGCCACACGGGGCTGGAATTCTCCGATCTCCGCAGCGCCTGCCACCCCAATTCCGGAATGAATGGCAGTCTCCTGCTTTGCCACGTGCCACTCTATCCCAGCCCATGAAACCTGTATGGTGGCTTGGGGTGGAGGTGGATGTTTTTATTCCTTTGTTCTTGCCATGTAAATTTTCCAGTGTGTTGTCTACTGAGCCCTTCACAGCAAAAGTCGTTCTGTCCACGGGGGCATATGGTAACTGCACTTCTGCATCCTTGTGTGTGTGTCTGAATGTTTATTACCTGTCTGTTTCTAGGGTGACTCCATTACTATTTTTGGACCTCAAGGCTATAAAGGAAACAAAGGAGATCCAGTAAGTTGTGAATTTTCTCTTTTAAAGCATGCCTGCCCTGCAGTAGCTGGGAGCAGTTCATTCTTTTATCTGCAGTGCAATTGTAGGGTATATGTCTATACTACTGTGGAAGCCCAGGGTTCAAACTCAGGCTCGAGCCTAATTGCCCTTATATCTGCTCACACGTCACGCTAACCCAGACTCAGGATCCCACAACTCCACAGGCACGGAGGGTTCGAGCCTGAGTCAAGCTGAGAACCAGGGTTCAAACCCTACTGCTTTGTAGTGTAGACGCAGCTCCACTGGACTCATGCTCTGGGAGTTTTCCAGCTGTATCCCACAATCCCCCAGGCTAACTTCCTTTGGCTGATGGACGGTCACGTTTTCCCATACTGCACCATGAACAAACAGCAAGAGCAGCCACATTTCGGAAGGTCATAGGAAGTCTGGGATATGGGTGGTTGGATCTGGGCCTGCATAATGTAGGGTAGATGCTAGAGCCCCAGGTTGGGACCCAAGGTTCAACAATTTCTCACCTGGGGTTACCACTGAGTGTAGACACCCAAGCCCTAGGTTAACAAACCCAGCGTCTGCTCACTCGAGTTCTACTAACCCTGGACTTACATGGCAGTGTGGACAGACCCTAAGAATGAAAGAGTTTAAGGCTAGCAAGGGTCACCAGATCATCTAGTTTGACTTCCTGTATATCAAAGGCCACCGAGCACCATCTAGTCACCACCACCCCTCCACCCACCATGGCAAAAGTCAGAAGTAGACCAAAGTATTCCAGCCTTCAGTCTTTACCTACTTGATCGGTGTTACTGCTCTCTTGTGTATGCATGGCTTGGGTCTGGTTTCTGTGCATTCAGTGGCTTTTGAGATGGGACCCCTGGCTGAGTTGAGGCACAGATGGACTGATGACTATCTCAGAGGGCTGGCTAGCTCACAAAAAGCCCCACCAGGGGAGATGGATAGCTCCAGGGATCAGATCTGGCATAAAAGGCCTCTCACCGCTCGGTGGCTGGTGTGAACCCTGGGTTCATTTGCTACAGAGAAGCAGTGTGGGACCGTGGCTAGATCCTGTGACTGGGATCAAGCAGATTGGGGTGTATGTTCCCAGCCCTGCAGCTGGTTCATGGTGCAATCTTAGGCAGTCACTTAACTTCTCCCTCCTCTAGGCTCTGCCTTCTGGAAAGTGGGGTTGATGGTAACTGCTTGGCTTTGTACAATGCTTTGAGATCTGCAGCTGCAAAACGCTATTAACAATACTTCTCGGTGGCTACGCAAGCTGTCGCCGATTCATTTTTGCTGTTCCGCTGCAAACCAGGCGGGTGGTGACAATCCAGTTCCTAGAGGGCTTGGAACTGAGCTACCCCTTCGCCCCTTCGCAGCACTGGCAGACAGCAAGGTGGGGAAGCTTGACCTAGAAATACACCTCTGTGAGTCCTGGTCACTGAGCGCTGCTAGTTCGTTAGATGCACACCTGCGTAAGCGTAGCAAAGAGGTGTGACTGGCTTGGATGCTGGCTTGTCCTTCTAGGCGAGAGAGTGTGGTTCACAGAGCTTCTGTCTCATCCCATAGGGTGAACGGGGCCCACCAGGTTTCGATGGAGACAAAGGCGAGAAAGGGGAGGATGGGCCAGCAGGAGAAAAGGTAGGAGCCTCCTTATTCGTTGTGGGTCGTAGGCTGCTTCGTTTGTGATATGCAGGGCGTAAATGTGCACTGCTGCCCTCCGTAGGATGTAATGTGTAGTATCTGCTCAGGGCACTCTACTGGCTGGTGTATGGGTACTCACTTAGCCTTGGTCTACATTACAGAGTTAGGTCGACGCAAGGCAGCTTATCTCGACATAATGCTCTAAGCGTCTACACTAACATTTCGCTCCTGCCCATGTAACTTGCCCGTTACACCATCTGAATAACTCCACCTCCACGAGAGGCGTAGCGTCATGGTTGATGCAGTATCAGTGGAGACATTGCCTTGCTCATGTCGACTGTTGCTGGCTTCCAGAAGCCGTCCCACGATGCCCCACACTGACAGTCCAGGCGGTGCAGCTGCTCTTGGTGAGGATGCACTCTGCCGACACAAGACGCAACGTGTAGGCATGCACAAGCGATGTAATTACTCCGGCAGCTGTATGCCGACGTAAATTACGTCAATTTAGGGATGTCCACTCTTCCGCCGGAAGTGCAGGATCGATTTTGTGGGTTTGATTAAGTGGCACCAAAGACTCACTCAATCGAACCCGGAAGTCGATGCCAGTAATCCACGAAGAGGAGCACTGTGTCGGCGGGAGGTTGTTTCCCATCGGCGCAGCACAGTGGGGATGCTGCGGTAGGTAGACGTTCAAAAGTCGAGAGGAGAGACGCAAGCTACTGTATGTTGTTTGCGTATCTCCCGTCGACGCCGCTGAAATCCATGGTAAGTGTGCACCAGGCCTTGAGCTTGTAGTGTGGACATGGCCTTAGTGGAAGCTTATGTGTTTGGAAATGAAGAGTGTCCACTGAGCTGCACAGCTGCAACATAAGGAATTAACTAACAAGTGACGTTCTGTGTTTGTAACTGCAACAAAGCTGTGGCTATCCTTGACTTCATCATTCTTACTGTGCTGCCACTTGGAACATCGTGGAGACGGTGGGTGCAGAATCACATTATCCTACGACAGAAAAGCACACCCCTCCACCACCTCAGCTAACGGAGAATCTCCGTTAGCGCTTAGCACACTAGGGTCCAACCGCCAGATGAGCAGGTTTGATTCTCTCCAGTGCATACACGCGCTAGCCAACTATCAACACAGGAACCTGTGTAACTTCCCCTTCATCTGACAACTGTTCACGCGTCCCTAAAAACTGGGATCGGTTTTGCTTTGTGTGGATGCTGCAGTCCCCATAGCATTTTTTGTGAGGGTTGGGTTGGCTTTTCTGTTCTTCCCTACATGCAGCTATTATGCAGCGTGCTGTGCATTGGTTTCCATCTCCTACGTACATGGATAGTGGTATGGCACTTTGGGATCCTTAAAGGTGCTATATAAATGCAGGGCGCTATTACAATTCTCTGACATTTCCATGGGTTCCTCCACTGCCTGTTTGGGAGCAAGAGCCACCAGTGATGTATTTCAGGCGGCTTCTAAAAAGGAGGCAGCCATTGGTCCCCTAGAATATTCTGCTTAAGAAGTAACTTCCCTGCCTTAGGATTCACCAGGGCCCCAAGAGTTGCACCAAGTGACCCCTGTCAATCAAGCATCTAGATCAGTGCTTCTAAATGACGACACAGAACGAGACTTGGAGAACCAAGCAGTGGGGCGATGGGAGGATGGGAATGGCTGCCGGCGTTGGTGGTGGCGGTGAGGGGATTTTCTTTCCCATGAGGTGATCCACAGGGTAAAACCATTGGAAAACCTTGCCCCATGGGGAAATCCCAGGTGCCGACTGAGTGGTGAGGAGGCCCCCATCTATAGCCCCAAATAAAGGCGTTTGGGGGCAGGAGGCAAAGTCGGCTTTTCATGGAAATGATCATTGCTGAATAAGCAAGGGTGAAAATCCTCTCGGTTTGTGTGTTCGATTGTAGGGGGTTAAAGGCGAGGCAGGTCCGAAAGGAGCCATGGGGCTGTTTGGTGCCAGAGGACCAGTGGGGCAGAAGGTCAGTATAACGGCCCAAATGAACACTGAGACCTCAGGGGTCATCGCCATCAACGTTTGCCGCTACAAAACTGCAACCAAGCCCTGGGTTTGTTCATGGGGAGGGGCACCCCTCTGACTTCTATCCAGCTTCTTGTCCACTGTAACCCCCAGGTCCTTTTCTGCAGAACTGCTGCCTAGCCCGTCAGTCCCTAGCCAGATCGTGCACCTGTTTTTGTCTCTCCTTTTCACTGAAGGCAACCATCTCACGGGGGGGGATTCCCCCAGGTGGTCTAAGGACAGCGTCGAAAAGACTTCAAAGTCCCTGTAATGATCCTGCAGGACTGGCCGAGTTCAGCATCAGTTTTTGGGCCTGACTTGAGCGTGCCCATGCTGGGGCACAGTCCTCCGCAGCTGAGTCCCACACGCTGAGACCGGTTGCTTGGAATGTTTGGGGGTCACCTCCCCAGTTTGTGTTGGCTGGTTTCTGGTGTGCACCAGTCCAGGCATTCACGTTCTTGTTCAGCTTTCCTGAGGTGCTCTTTGAATGGCAGGATTTGGTCTAATGTCCCCCCCCGGGCTCAAGGGTGGTAGCCATGCACGGTAGCTGGAGGGAGTGTTTCAGGTGGAAGGCGCACGCCTGTGTCTTTCTGGGGCTGGCAATCGGGAACCAGGCGCGATTGCATTTTCTCAAGTGGTCGGGGCGTGGGACTGGGAAGCAGGAAGTCCTGAGTGCTGAATCTGGGTGCTGGCTCCTTCGGGGGCCATGGGGGTCGCTCAAACTCTCTGGTCCCCATTGCTCTAAGGCCCCCAGTGGCATAAAGGGGCCTTAAAGGCCTCTCCCCTACCTCCACAACTTCCTGTGAAATGCCCTTTGTGCCAGCCCCCCACTCACCCTTCTGCTATAGCTCCTAGGAAGTTCCTTGAGGGCCGCTCTTACTTACGCCAGGCTGGCCAGGTCCCCCAGCGAGGCCCAGAATACCCGCAGGCGTAGAGTGCACTGAGCGCATCTCAGCAGGAAGAGTGAAACAGGCCCCCGGGGTTCACTTATCAAGAGGAGACCCCAATACCTCCCCGCCTCACTGGACTGCTGCACGCACTAGCTGATGTTCATAAAGCTCTTGGAGGATGCACGTTGCTATAAGAGGGGCGGCCGCTATTATTATGGGGGAAAAAAAGGGCTGGGGCAAAGTCCACAGAACATCCGACTGCAAATTGAATGAGATCGGCCAGACCTGGTGCGTTTCCGAGGACAAATGAAATCTGTCTGACATCAGACCATTTTTCATCCCAGGGCACATTTTGCAAGAGTTCGTGGTGTTACTTCCATCTCCTAAGTGAACACTTACTTTAAATTCCCCTGCAGTTTCTTCCATTGGATGTAATTCTTCACTTTCCATTCTGCCTTGTTCGTGTGCAGTATTGCTGTTCCATAGCTGCCACTTCCCACCCCAGAGGTGGCTGCATCACATTTGTGGTGTGGTATCAAGGTCCCTACCAATTGCACAGCTGCGAAAAAACATGTCATGGCCTGCGAAATAAGTTCTTCCCTGTGAAATCTGATCTTTCCCGCTGCTGGGAGCTCCCCAGCCGGATACTCCTACCTCCTAGTCCAGGCCAGGCTGGGGAGCGGGAGGACTTGTCTTTCCCCTGCACAGCTGCTCTCAGTGGGGAGTTCAGGCCCACTTCCAGAGGCAGTGCAGGAGTGAGGATGTCTCATTTCTGCACTGCAGCAGCCCTGGAGCTCTCTGCAGCCGGGGTGGCGATTGGAGGTGGGTCTGATCTCCTTC
Source organism: Mesoclemmys tuberculata (assembly GCA_007922155.1). Lineage (NCBI taxonomy): Eukaryota > Metazoa > Chordata > Testudines > Chelidae > Mesoclemmys > Mesoclemmys tuberculata. The sequence goes on along the minus strand of ML675616.1, from coordinate 4,265,716 downwards.
CGAGGGCAGCCATACAGAAGAGCAAGTCCTGATCCTTCCAGCCTGGCCGGGAGTCGGACTGGGGGTTTCCACCCCACAGCTTCCGATGGGGCTCAGGGCTTCTACCCCTGGGGGTGCCCCAGCTCTGAGCTTCTGCCCCTGCGGCTTTTGATGGGGCTGAGGGCACCCTTTTTTATGGGGGGCCCCAAATTGGCTGGAGCCCCTGGGCACAGGACCTGTGGTTCCATGCATTAATCTGCCACTGGCCTAGCAGCTAGGAGGCCCTGGCTGGGGAGCTTCCAACAGCATGGGAGAAATCGGACCCATCTGCACCTCTGGGAGCCACATTTGGCTGCTGGAAACTCCAAGGCTGCTGTCTTCAGAGCCCATCTCTGGAGGAGCTGAATCTGGTGGGGCCTAGGTGATAAGCAATGCCTGTATTTGTACAGTTAGCAAAATGCTTGAGGATCCTTTAGGAGCTGAAAAGATGATGCTAATGGTTTTGGAGGGGAAGCCTTTCTATGGGTAAACAATCATCCAGTGACTGAATGGCAATTGTTTGCACAGTGTACAGCCAACAAAAGGAACTGTCCTGTGGGTTTAACTCGTTGCTCCTTCTCTCGCAGGGAGAACCCGGAGAACCTGGCCTGCCTGGATTCACTGTGAGTTGTGACAGCTTTTCATGTTAGTAGCATTGCGATCATGTCCCTTCGGTCCAATGGCCTCATGCCGGACACTGCCAAGCAGAACAGCCTGAGATCGAACTCTCTCATCCTGCTGTCGACAAGCTCTTGAACGATTGTTAAGACTGAGGGCTTATGTGCTACCATTGTTTAGCCCTTGGATGGCCGGGAGCGTAGTACATGTAGGACTCCTGGTATGTCCCTTCCTGATGTGGGAATCCAGGAATAGCACCTTCCTGGCACATCATGTTCTTCTACCGGCGCGCTCCTGCGGTGGAAGTGCCCGGGTGACTCTGGTGTGCCGTGCGTTCCTCCTTGCCTCGCTCACAGCTAACGTCATGCATTCCAAAGGCGTGAGGTGCCTCCAGGAAGGCAATAATGTGGGTGATGCTTCCTTGAACACCTTACATGAAAAGCGAGATCTGAACAGCGTGAGGCTGGCTGTCTGGATCAGTGATATCAGACATGCTGTTTAATTAAGGCATTGTACTTTGCATCAAAGAACACCTAAAATATGCATTTCCCCTGTTTTACTACACTAGCATTTCAGGGCACGTTGCATGGACAGAACTGAGGCTAATACATGTTCATAATGTATTACATGTTTATATACATAGGCTTATCTACGTCATGGTAGTAGTTACCTCTTAGAATACTCTCATCCACTATTTCATGTTCTTTGAAATTTCCCATTTTTCAGCAAAAACTCAAAATGAAAAATTTCTCTTTAAAATTTTCATTGTGTCTTGGTGGGAAAATACCACTTCTGTTTGCCGTTCTTTACTCTCCCCCACCCCCATTTCCAGGTAAGAGGGGGAAATTTAAAAAGTGAAAGAAAGTAGGCATTTTCCCACCAAGTGACAAGACATTTTGGTTTAAATTTTTTTGATGAAAAACAAAAACTGTACTGAAAAACGTTGAGCAAACCAAGACCCTTTAGCATCTTTCAGAAAGGGTCACAAAATATCCTTACCTTTTTTCAAACAGTTCTACCATGTAAACGTGTTTTCCTTTAGCTCAAGTGCTAGGGGATGGCATTTGGGACCTAAAAGGATACTGGTTCTATCCCCCGTGTCCCTGGGAAATTCCTCATATCAATTCTAGCCCAGCAGCTATCATGAAGCGTCTAAGAAGCCATGGATTTGTTTCCATACATGTGTATGATCCAGAGCATTAATTCCTCATCAAAGTGTAACAAAGACCCTCATTCAATAAAGTACTTCTGCATGTGCTAAACTTTTAGCATATGCAGCATTCCACTGAGGTCACCTTGGCACGTGCTTACGTGCGTTCCTGAACAGGTGCCAAAAGGAGAATGTGCCCCGAGCAGGAAACAGTAAAACTGTGACCCCATGAGGTCAGTCTCAGCATGAAATCGCAGACCTCAGTTTAGGTACATTGCTGGGAGGAGCGTCCTATTTATGCACAGCCCCACAGAAAATGTCTAGCTATGCTAAAACTAACTGAGTCATTCGTTAGCTCACCAGCTGCTTGACTTTCTTGCACGGCTATGCTGGAAACCACTGAGCACCCAGAAAATGAGAAGTCGTTTTGTCTTTCAAATTGCATCCAAACCAGTGCTCGCTTCATTATCATTGGGTTTTGTATCATGTTTTTTCCTGACATCTACAAGTTTCATCATACCAGACAAGTAACCTTTGGAAATTGGTTTCTTGCAAACGTTCAAGAACACTGGCTAACAAGCCTTATTAGGATGCAGTTAATGAGGGAGATTTCCTGCATAAGGAAGAGTTTCTGTATATCCGTTGGAGCCGGGCTGGGATAGGAAGATTTCGGTTTAGTTTTGCAAAAGTTATGTCAGCGCTGGAGGCCGGCTCTGTTTTATCAGAAGCACCAAAATTCAGGAGAGACGGGGGTGGGAGAACACCTGGACCTTCTGGACCATCGCTGTTTGTTCCTGAGAGATGGATCTTGCAGAGCCTGGTGCGGAGTGTCACAAGTGTACATGCTAGGCAAAAAAGTGATGTGTATGACAGGGGATTGCACTCTGCACTACTGAGCCATGGCCAGGCAGAAGCTTAAGTTACTCCAGTCTAGCAGCAGGAATGAGATCAAAGGGGAACATGTGGCTAAGTGCCTCGTAAGCACCAGGAGGATCATGCTCAGATGCACCAATTATCCTGCCCTTTTTATTACCCTGAGCGCTCACGGAGACAGGAGCAGGTGCACGTGGCTCTGCGTCATTGACATAGCTCCATCAGTGCAGAGGGCTCTTTGCAGAACAAAGACCGACAGGTGTGCTGCCTAGGCGGGCTTACAAAATCAGGAGCACGGTTCTGCCAACCTTATGCAGAATAGCACCTTCCCCCGCGTGAGACTGCTCATTGGGTCAAGGTCTGGGTGGACTTGCGTGCTGGTGGACCTGAGTGACAAGTGAAGATAGAAACACCGGGAGCAGGAGGAGAGTAAGGAAGGACAGAAGTTACGGCTTTGTGAATACACGGCTACTCTGATGCTGCTGCAGAAAGTGGGTCTCTTGCGGAGTGATTTGACTGAGGAGAGGGCGAGCTCTTGGGAAATGGATGTGGGCGAGGATGTTCCAAGCACAGGGCCAGGGTGGAAGAAGGTGCAGAGACGTGGGGACAGATGGGGGATGAAGAGAGGGTCGAGGCTGGTGTCATTGGCAGATCAAGGCCTCCAGTACTGCTTACCCCAAATGTGCAAATATCATGAGTCAGGCTCACCGAAAATCACGAGGTTGCCATTAAAATCATGAGATTATGTAAAAATAACAGATCTGGTGTTCTTAGACAGATGCCTTCTGCTTTTTGAGTCTTAAAGGTGCCTCGAGGGTCGCATTTTGAAGCTTTCTCCACAGCCACGAGCGCTAGAAACTTACTTTTTCCTTAAGAATGAAGGCTGAAATTGTCACCTATCCACTTGACTCCAGGAGCTGGAGCCTATTAGCAATGGTTACAAGCCGCCCTATAGCTTGGGAAGGCATCAGGTCTTTTATTTGGGTTTTCACTGCTGTTCCGAGCAGGGGTATCCCACCTGCATTTTTCATCAGGAAGTCCCGTTTCTTCCTTTCCAGTTCACATTTCCCAGACGCGAGTGAAGCAACATCCACCTTGCTCCCGTCAGTGGCAATCATTCACCGAAGGGGGCTCTTCTCAGTCTGCACCCTAAGTTTGCCAGGATGCCGTCGTTGGAGGCAGCGCGGCTGGGCAGTGCAAACAGCCTTTTGCGTCACCGTCAGCACTTAGCATTCATGACTAACCCATGACATTACTTGGCTATTGTGCTACCTAATGTCTCTAGAGAGAAACGAAACCTGTTCAAGGCAGTACTTGTAAATGATGGCGTCCACTGAGCATTAGACTTAACGAGAGTTATTTTCAGCACTCGGTCAGTAATTGCCTTTAAATGGCCCATTAGGCACTTGGATTGCCCTGCCTTTATTTGCCTTGAGAATCTTGAAATGTAAATCTCAGGGAATAAGTAAATTTAAACACCATCAAACTATTTCCTCGCCCGCTCCCAGCTCTGCCCCAATGTACCCCTCTTCCCCACTCATCTCCCCAGGTTTTTTCCTCTCCTTTTCTCCCAACCCTTTTGAGCCCTTAAAGTTTCTTTTCCTACCTTGAGTACAATTGGAAAAAAGCCACTTCCACCGCTCCTCCGCAAGTGACTGTGCGTGGCGCTCCTTCCTTTGGAGAGCATCTTCTTGTTTACTATTTGTAGTGTTCTAGCACCGAGAAACCCTAGTCATGGACAAGGACTCCGCTGTGCTAGGTGCTGTACAGAGCTGGAAGAAAAAGATGGGCCTTGCTCCAAAGAGCTTACCATCTACATATAATACAAGAGACAACAGCTGGATATAGAGAGTGATGAGGGGGGAACACAAGAAAGCGGGACAATCCTGGGTCAGGGTGGTAGACGGCAGTCTCAGCCCACCAGCAGCCTGACCCTTGTTAAGTGTTTTGGAGACCTTCCCCCAGGGATCTGAAGGAGAACAGGGAAGTGGCTCTGAGGATGTTTATGGGGATCACCTCCCCAGTATGAGGGGCAATGTGAGAGAAAGCAGGAAGGTGCTTGCTGGAGAATGTCAGAAGTAGGCAATGAAGGTGCTTCTGTGTCTTCTCTGCTCCCAGTCGCCCGCTTTTCCTACCTCTCGTAAACTCTGCGCCAACTGAACGAAAAGTTGGATGTCTGGCCACCGAGTAGCTGCCCCGAGGACAGTCCTGTCCAAGTCCCTAGATACGTACTTTGCATGGCTAGCTCACCCCACCCACATGGCAGCTACTGTGCTGCTGTTTTTAGTACGCCTGCTCCCGGAGACCTAGCACATTTCTGTCTTCCCAAGCTGGAAGTTATAGCTCCAGTGTGCACACACCCGCAGACCGCCTCAGCTCCTGTGACGAGGCTCTAGTTGGGTTGGAAATAACTACGTATTTGCCCAGTGTGGGACGAGTCTTACCGTAGTTATCTATGCAGGGAGCAGTTACACGTGCCACGGTGACAAGCGCTGTCTAAAAGCTTAGTGTCATCCACATGTGACATGGGTGCTTACGGTTTCAGGATCTCAAATAGGGTGCAGACTTTGCTTATCTCAGTGGAAATGAGATAACTGGGCCAATTCCACGCAACAACAGTTACCAGGGATCGGCCTCTGCTTTTAGTCGCCCTGTAAATCCAGAGAAACTGCACTGAGTAACATTCCCTGAGCCCCGAAGTGTTGAGGCCTGGGGACTGCGGACCAAATGGAGCGATGGGACTTCGCTTGGACGATCAATTTCCAAATGCCAAGAAGTGTGAGCTACTCTGGGTTTTCACTGGTATAACAGACAGCAGAATCTGGTCTGCTCGGTGTAACTGTCTATAGCTGCAAACTGCTCCTAGTCTGTCAGTTCTCAAATATTGCATGGCAAGGAACAGATTTTAGTCAGTTACAGCCTGTGAATGTCAAGCAAGACCGGATTTTATTTTAGGGGAGGCAGTGTGGGCTAGTGCATGGGTTCTCAACTGGGCTACGCGTATCCCAGTGGGTATGCAGAGATCTTCCAGGGGTTACATCAGCTCACCTCGATATTCGCCTAATTTTACAACAGGCTATGTAAAAAGCACCCGCAAAGTCAGTACAAACTAAACTTTCATACAGACAATGACTTGTCTATACTGCTCTATATACTGTACACCGAAGTGTAAGTACAGGATTTATGTTCCAGTTGATTTATTTTATAATTTTATGGTAAAAACGAGAAAGCAGGCCATTGCCCAGTAATAGTCTGCTGTGACGCTTTGTATTTTTATGTCTGATTTTTGTAAGCATGTAGTTTTTAAGTCAGGTGAAACTGGGGGTACGCAAGACAAAGGGGCACAGTAGTCTGGAAAGGAAAGTGGTCTAGTGGCTGGATCACTGGGCTGGGAGTCGGGAAGCTGAGTTCTAATCCCGCTTCCCCCAGGGCTCTGCTGCGTGACCCTGGCCAAGTCATTTGTGTTCCCTCCCATCTCTGGTCTGTTTAGACTGTGGGTATGTCTACACTGTTGACGGCAGTGTGGGATCGATTGCGCGGCAGTGGAGCCCAGCTCAATCACTCCTCGAAGTCAATGCTGTTAATCCACCCCCACAAGAAGAATAACGCCATGTCGACCGGAGGGCATTTCCCATCGGCGCGGTGCAGTGGGGATTCTGCAGAAAGTAGAAGCGAGGAAGTCGACGGGAGATACGCAAGCTACTCTATGTGGTTTGCGTATCTCCCGTCAACTGCCGCCGAAATCTGCCGGCAAGTTAGACCAGACCAGGGCAGGGACGGTCTCACATTGTGTGTGTGTATAGCACCCAGCGCAGTGGGTCTCCGATCTCAGTTGCAGTGGGTAGGTTCTACTGGAATACAAATACATAAATAACGAATAGGCAACGGGGAGTCCAGTCCACTTCTTTGAACATTTTTTTGCATGTTAATCCTGCTTCTAAGTAGTAATTCACGGAAGGCCCTCCTGCAAATCAGGTGACGGTGACATCAGCAGCGCAGAACTCTTGACCCTCACAGGTAGGTTCCCTTGGAAAACTAGTCATGAGGGTAGCTGACCGACAACCCTGAGCATTCAAAAATCATGAGTCAGGCCCTGAAATCATGAGATTTGCTTAAAAACCATAAGATTTTAAAAAATAATACATTTAGGGTTCTTTTTATTTGCCCTCTGGGTTTGAGGCCTTTCGGCTTCACGTTTTTCAAATGTTTCTATGCAACCATGAGGGCTAGAGCCTTTATATATTTTAATGAATTCTGAGATTATCATATAATCACATGACTCTGGGAGTTGGGGCTTTACCAAAGACACCAACAGCCATGAGACTTGTGATCAAATGATGAGTTAAGGAACTGGCCAGTCCTCTCTTCTATTGTCAGCACGGGGTAGAACTGCCTTGCTTTAAACCATGATTTGAGGACTTCAATAACTCAGTCATAGGTTGGGGTCTATTACAGGAGTGTGTAGGTGAGGTTCTGTGGCCTGCGATGTGCAGGAGGTCGGACTAGATGATCATATTGGTCCCTTCTGACCATAAAGTCTATGAGTCTATGAGAAAATTAAAAGCAAGGGGCTTCTGCCCACAAAACCAACTCCCAGACCTCCAGAATGTGATGCCTGTGGTCCAGATCTGAAATTTACAGATGCCTCCTATCTGTATAGCTAATCCAACAAATATGCTAGAACTAGTGCTTGTGGCAGGGGAAGCAGATACACAGTATTGCCATTGTGAAATTTTAAAAAAATTATGAGTCAGGAACAAAATATTGTCCTAAAAATCAGAAGGGATTTTTTTTAAAAAATGGGGGGTTCTATTAACTTCCTTTCTGGTTTCTGAGCCTTATAGGTGCACTCAGATGACATCTTGGAGCTTTCCTCCATAACCACAAGAACCAAAAACTTAGCATTTGTGGGAGGTTTTGAAATGAAAGTTCAGATTCTCATATAATCACGTGACTCCAGGAGCTGGCACTTAAACTAAAACGTCAAATATTGGAAGCCTCTCCCACTGCTCAGCTTCCTGCAAGCTTTATTCACCCACCAGACTGGTTTATTCCTCATTCACTCGTTACTGCGACTGTAAACAAACAATCCATCTTAAACAAGCAAATGGAACCCTGTCGTTTGCTTTGTTTGTTCAACACAACACGATATTGACCATGTCATTAAACAATCACTGGTCTCCATGGAAATAAAGAGAATGCACATGGTGCTATGGCTTCTGATTAATTATAGCAATGCCAAAGCAGTCATGGCTCCTGACACCCGCTGGCCTGGAAAATCAGGCCCTGTTTACAGTAATTGTTTTGGGTAGTTTCCTTTGGTCAGTGTAAATGTTTCAGAAATGGCAGATAGAGGCGTGGTGAGTGGGGGCCGAAACAGGAGCGTGCCCACCCGTTGTTGTAATTAGATCAGATGTTCATTCTTCAGGCAGAGAAATGGCCCTTTTAGAGGTAATGGACTCCTGCTAAATAAAACTCCGGTGGCTGATTTCTTTTTAATAACTGTATATTTCTTTTCAACAAAGGACTTCAAATTGATTCAAATGGCTGAGTGCCGCTGACTCCGCTTAGGAGCTGTTTAAGCAGTCGGCTCACTCGCATTGCGTTGCACTGAGCACTCTGCCGTCGTCATCGCTGAAATGGGGACGAGTCCAACCTCACTTAGCAGAAATGTCGGAGTTCTTAATTGGGAAGCTGAAGGTGGCAAAACTAGATAAATAAACCAGCCGCCTTTGAAATGTCGGGCGTTTCTACTCACTCAATATCCAGGCCCGGCGGCTAATGTCAAACTGTGAACTCAAGCGTTACAAAAGTGTAATTGTAATCATACAAAGCTCTTCTCTAAAACTTTCCCTCCATTGATCTCCAAGGGTCCTTATCCCCATTGTTCAGATTTGGGAAACTGAGGCACAGAGTAGGTAAGTGGCTTGCCCAAAGTCTTACAGCCAGCCAGTGGCAGAGCACAGACACAAAACCAGGGCTTCCGACTTCCAGGTCCAATTCCTAAGTAAACTGCAGTGAAAGGTGAAACTTTTCAAAGCATGCATATTTTTCCAGAGCAAACTTTTGACCTTTTTTTTTGAGCTGCTTGGAGAATGAGCTCAGGGGATTGATGGAGCCATAGGATGCGTGGCAAAGTACAGCTGAGTAAAAGTCAATCGTCCAAACCGCCTTAAGGTAAGATCAGAGAGAACAGGAGATGGAGCCAACATGGGGTTGGTGAAAGAATCAGTGGGTGAAATTTTTTGGCCTGCTGGTCAGACTAGATGACCCTAATGGTCCCTTAGAATATCTGAATTTATGCACTTCTCCGAATTGTCGCTGTTTGTTTATTTTCTTTATTTGCAAATGTCATGAAAAGACAAGATTGTATCCAATAGGGAGATGGTGGGGCTGGAGGGGAAATGACTTTCCCTGTTTTCACCACAGTCTGCTGCTTTCATTGGCAGATAGATCCAAAGTTTGCTTCAGATCAGCTTCACAAGCGTGAGCAAGTATTCGTTCACCTCTGTGCGCTCCTCACTCACAAAATGAAAATCGTTCACTTCACCCAGTTTGGTATTCCCGTGCGTTAATATACGTTTATCACTGAACTTTCTTGTGGCCTAGGGCAAGTCATTTAACCACTGTGTGTCTCAGTTTCCTCATCTGTAAAATAGGGACACTAAAATTTATCTCAAAGATGTGAGGATTGACCTTTGAAAAAGCCTTTGAGACCCTTGGGGGAAAGTGCTGTATGAACACAAAATAGTAGCATTAATATTAGTACAAATTTTCCTGCTTCTGATCTATGCCTATAGGACACCCTGCCTGAGTCCTATAATGTAGTTTTCATTTTTGCAGATGTCTTCAAACAGGCAGCATGGGAGAAATTAACATTACTCCTCTTATGACAGGGCATGGCTGGTCTTGACGGGAAGAATGGAATCAAAGGAGCTAAAGGTGATCGAGGTCTACAGGGTCAAAAAGGGGAACCGGTGAGTCTAGCAAAGAAAGCCGGGGATATTTTGAAGATTGAAAAAAATAGCTTGGTGCTTTTTTCTGACTCAGATTCAGAATTCCTCTGAAACACGGAACCGTTGGCGTGACTCGCAGGCCCTCGGGTGTTTTTGTTGTTGTTTGTGAGATTCACTATAAGCAAAATGACTTCATGACCCTACCGGAGAACTCTGACTACTTTGTGGGCAGATTCTCAGCGGGTATAAATTGACGTAGCTGCATTGGACACTGATTTGGACACTTAGAATCTGCCCCGAGTGTCTTCTGACAGAGTTTTAAATTCTCCCATGGCAAGTTCAGCTTTCCAGATATTTACCTGCATGTTACTTCCAAAACCCCTTGGAAACCAACTGCAATATCCACAGCTCTGGTAAAACTGCTGCGGAGAGAAGGGACAAAGAAAACCAGTCAGCTGCTAGTTCCACAAACAGGATAACTTTCCAGGAAAGGGAATTTTTGTTATAGGAAGCGAGCAAGGAGAATTGTGGGTGGAGCTATTTTCTACAGGCAAAAATGATTTTTCCCCTGGGGCAAAGGCCTGTAAATTTGCTCATTGTTTCCTGGTGGAATTTTGTCCTTTTCTCTCCTTAACCCTTAAAATCCCTCCGAAGAGGAGCCAGGGAAAAAAGGGAACTCTTGCTAGTTTTGACTCTTCCTGCAAACTGGCCAAAACCTTTTGCAAAAGAATTTGAAAATGTTTTGCAAAACATAGATAGATAGATTTGAAATTTCAAGAGCCAGCTCTATGCGGAGTCAGGGTAGCCCATCAAACTGCTTGCCGTACAGCTCCTTGGAAGCCCTTTAGGGCAGTGGTTTTCACTCAAAATTTACCATTGTCGGCCACATATACAGCTCTCTGTGTGCTATGTGGGCTGCATCCACACAATATATATATTCCCTATATGGCCCTGAGGAAGTCACATGGACCGCAGCTGTGTGCTGTTTGGGCCACAGGTTGAGAACCACTGCTTTAGAGGTTTCATTCAGGGAATGAACCAAACAGAGTGGTAACAAATTCATGAGCTAAAGGACGCTCTCAAATAACTTTTTAGCAGTAGCAGCACTGAAACCATCTTTCCAAGCCTCTAGATGCTCCAGGCCATGACCACCCGCTGTTCCATTGCAACTGAATCTGAGCAGTCTTATTCCAAGCCACTAGGCCGGTGTTTCTCAACGAGCAGTCCGTGGACTGGCGCCGGTCCCTGACATCTCCCTGACCCAGTTTAGGAAAGCAACGAGCTGGTCCCTGGTATCAAAAAGGTTGAGAAAGACTGCACAAGATATCAGGAGTCCCCTTTCTAGAGTGACCATAGAACAAGCTGCTGCCCTGTGACTAATGATAACGTTTTGTCAGCCTCATCACACTCCAACCATATTCCTAGCAGCCGTGTGGGAATCCATAGATTTTTGCAGTGCAAAGATGACAAAGAATTACAGAGAGGGAGTCACTTTGTGTTCGAGGATAAGCCATTGCCATGTGTGCTGTTGTGTGTTCCATCCCCGAGGTGGCTGCATTTCAAGGGAGGAAAGTGATTTCTTTCTACTATCTTATCAAATGCAGTGGAGCCTTTGGGATGAAAGAGGTAATATAAATTTGAGATGCTGTCTTGTATATTGTTGTGTATCTCACACACCCACACACACACTACCTGGTTTGTTTGCCCTTTATTCAGGGGAGGAAAGGTGATGCTGGTATAGCTGGTGACCCTGGACGGAAAGGATCGAAGGTAAGAAATGTGCATCGTCACGGAAATAACGTGTGCTTCGGCTATTCTCCAGTGGGGCAGCAAATACGAAAACCGATTGAGCTGAATGGTTGTAGCAAATGGCAGATGGGCCAGACTGCAAGGTAGAGAGGTGGCAGGTGAAGAAGACAGCAGTGCAGAGAGTTTACAAACCTGTAGACAGACTCCGTTAAGCCATACATGGGTTAGGGCTGGCCTTTTGCACAAGTGTGGCTATCACTGTGTTTTGTTCTACTTATCTTTACCAACCAGTTGTCATTTCTCTCCAAGGGCTTACGTGGGTTTCCCGGACGGACAGGAGGCCATGGTGCAGATGGAATAAAGGTGAGGACTTCTAGTTCTTCTTCCTCCTTTTAACACTGGCGCAGGTGAAGTGGGTGTGAACGACAGCCTGCGCAGGGAGGCCTAGTTATTATCCACAGGTCAGGCACATCCTTGGGCTGTGACAGATCCCACCACAGTGTCCTGCCAACAGGTCTCAGACCCAACTGGGAAAAGCTACAGGAGAGCAGAAGTCACTTCCATGGCCTGTTCTATTGGTTCTCTGCTGAGATGACCAAGAAGGGGACCGGATGTGGTCTGAGACTGTCAATGCCTTCTGAATAAGCCTTGAGATGGTGGTTTTCAGTTACTACTACCAGCTTGGGCCACAATGGATAGGACACTAGCTTGGTAGTGAGGAAACACACATTTTAAGACTAGACTGGACCATTAGGATCATCTCTTCTGACCTCCTGTAAAACACAGGCCCAAAGGACCTCACCCAATAATCTCTGAATAATGCCCAGAACTTCTGTTTGAGCTGGAGCATATCTATGAACCTCAGTTCTAGTTTCAGCTCTATCACTGACCTGGGGCAAGTCACTTCACCAAACAGTGCCTCAGTTTCCCCATTTGTAAATGGGGAGAATGACACTTACCCCCCATTTGCATAAAGCACTGTGATGTTTAAAGCATTATGTATGAGCTAAGTATGATTATTAGAGTGGAACCAGTGGTTGAAGGAGATGGGTTCTATAGCCAACCAGCAAGACCATGTCCCACTGGATAAAACTAAGTTCTGTTCAGTGAATATCCTAATGACCTGGAGATGGTTTGTGCTGTGTTTTGCTTCCTTATGATGTGCAAAGAAGATCTAAAAGCTTATTTTTCAAGGGCTTTCTTTTTCCTGCTTGTTTGGTACCTTTAAATGATCAGGGATGATGTTGTCCTTATTTTGTTGACCATCTTCCTTGGAAAGACCTAGAGGTGTGAAGAGAATTCTTGGTCTTGACTGGATGAGTCCAGCTGTTGACAGAAAGCTTTTTTTCAGCGTTTTATATTGCCCATGATTGGGGAATATGGGTTAATAGGTCTTAAAAACAAAGTGTATGTGTGCATGTGGAATAACTATAGTGAAAGGAGCATGGATATTGCACATCTATTTTAAACCAGAGGTGAGGGCACCAGGAAAAAAAAATCTGAAAAATTTGGTGGCTTCTCGTTTGAAGGTAGGGCCAATTTGAAAGTGAAAATTGGCACCTTTTCCTTTCCTGATTTTGAGGGGACATCTCTAAGTTTTCTGGACTTTGAAATTTAGTTCAGATGGAGAAAAGTTCTGGAGGGGTAGCCGTGTTAGTCTATATACAGCAAAAATGAGAGTTCTGTTACTCTTTATAGGCTAACAAATTTAATTTCTGCAGGCATAAGCTTTCATGGGTTACAGCCTACAAAAGCTTATGCCTGCAAAAATTAAATTTTTGTCTTTAAAATGCTACAGGACTCTCGTTTTTCTAGTTCAGATGGAGATTCAATTCAGACGCGAAATTCAGCATGATTTGTTACACAACATACCACGTAATGACAAATGAATGGAAAGAAAAGGTGTGAGACCACACCTTGGCCTTTAACAAAACTGTGACTCATTTTTAATTACATTACATATCTCTTCACAATTAGTGGAATTCTCTCCGTGGCAGGGGGCCAGTTCAAGTTTTTTGCAGCACTTAAACCCTATTTGGAGGGCTGCACTAAGATTTCAGCTCTCTGCAGGCCTTGCAATGGGGTGAATTGCATTATATTTCCACACAGGCCTAGTTATTGACTTTGCTGGTTTGGTTCTGGGTCTGAATTTTCCCAGTATTTTTGGAGTCAGATTGGGATGGTGGTGTCAGATCTAGGGATTTGGTTCAGGCCCATCTCTGTTTAAAATACTATTACCTCTTTTGACTAAAGCTGTTGGCTAAAGTTTGGGGCCCAGTGGGTGTTTCTGTTAGGAAGACAATTGATGATGGGGTCAGGTATCTGTGATGCAATCCTGCTTATTTTCAAAGAACGTACAAAATCTGGTTTCCCTGAATACATCAGGAATCAAACAGGAGATAGTTTCTCGGCTCACAGCTCCAAGCCTCTTTCAGACAGTGCTCGGCACAAAAGCTGGCTTTTTCTCGGGCCTATGTTCTCGGAGCTTGTTCAGTCTTCCTCTGGCTTCTCTTGCTTCTTTCTCGGTCTGTTTCTCTGGGGTGCCTCCTTCTCTGCCCCACCCACACCTGTACCAAACAATATCCAACGAAAACCCTCTGCCCACCTAATTCTATTTCCTGAGCAGACTCGTGCGTGCCTGTGTTTTGGTTCGAGGCCCCTATTCTTTCTCACATTTATCCCGAATGAAGGGCAGCAGATCCACTCACCAGTTTTGAGGCGGTTAAACCGCAGTGTAGCAATGCTCTCTGTCGTGTGAGGTTTCCACATGCTCTAACCACCCCGCCATCTTTCTGATCAGTTCCTTCTGTTGCCAACGTGTTTAAATTTCCTGTCTCTTGTTCCACTTGCAGGGTGAGATTGGCAGCCCTGGAGAGCCAGGAATACCAGGGTCAGATGGACGGCCGGGACCAAAGGTGAGTGGGAAAGTCCCTTTTCTTTCTTAGATGGAAGGCTTTGTAAGGACATGGCAAATGTTAGAAATTACATTACCCAAAGCTCATATCTTTCTCCAGGGGTTTGTCTAGCCACAGAAATGGCACTGATGCAACTTCATCTGCTTCTAAATGGATGCAATTAAATCAGCACGAGCTCACCTGTGGACATGCTTGAATTGGTTTCAGACTGGCTGATTTTAGCTTAAATCCAGTTTGTTCCCAAATTGAGTTAAAGGGGTGCAAACTGCTGTCGGTGGACCAGGCCTGGCAGACACGATGGGGGCCTTTTGGAATGCCAGACGCTGAATGCTAAGGATCCATCCATGAGCTGTGGGTTTCGTTCCTGGTTTTCGTTTCCTCCTCTCCCTTCCACGACGGGTAGGGGAGTGTGGGGCAGGTGTGCCAGACAAGGCAGTCGGGACTTGATCTGAACACTTGCTCAGGGACTAATCTGGAGCCCAGGAACAGCATTGAACCACACCCTCCGTTCAGTCCAACACTGGCTCTTTGCCACGGGCATGCTCAAGAATAAAAATGTGGTCCCTTTTGGACGGGCACGTTCTGTGCTCCTGCCAGGGCCGGAGGATTCATTCTCCCCCAGCGGTCCCACTGGGGGACCAGTGCTCCCTCCTCCTACCCATACCCACCGTGGGGTACGCTGTACTCCCACCACCACCGGGCACCCTGGGCTCCCCCTTCGACTGACGCCTTCCTTGCTTGCCCCGCCCACAAAGGCTCTGCTCACTGCCCCGCCGCTATGGGTTAGGAGCACTGTCGCTCCCTGTTGTCTCAGCTGCTGATTGGGGGAGGCAGAGAAGGGGGCACGGTGGGTGACCTCCGGAGAATGGCGAGGATCTGGCGGCCCAGTGTGGCGCTAGGAGCTCTGCATGGGGTTGGACGTCCACTGCGAGCAGACCTCCGGCACGAAACTCGGGGCAGGTGCCTCCCTGCTGCCCTCCCTAAATGGTGCCGCTGCCCTGGGACTGGAGGAGTTCGCTCTCCCCCCCGGAGCCACTCAGAGGAGTTCTGTACCCCTGCCAATTGTTCGTGGGGCGGGCGGCCCTGCCCCTGCTGCCCTCCCCCGTGCATGCCTCTGGGTTGCACAGGGAACTTGCCAACGTATCTGCTGGCAGTGATACTTCCAGACAAAGGGGTTGCAGAGGGAATCAGCCAGGCAGACCCTCTACGTTACTCATCAAGGTTTCTGCCGGGCTGACTAGATTGCAGTAAATGCCAACTGCAACACGTGGATTCAACAAGACGCCATGACATCTCAACTGTCCCTGATACAGCGGATTCACTGCCTATCACCTGGGTGGAATGGAGCGCACGTGTGGGAGCCGGGCTTATTTGATAAGGAAAACCAGAAACCTTGGGTTGTGTTGATAACAACCCACCACGCTTTATTTTTTACTCTTCCAAAATAGAGCTGCCGTCTTCGGGAAGCTAGTTAGCCACGTCGAATGAGTTCTTTCCTGCAATAAGCAGTGCTAGAGCCATTCCAAACAGTCTGTGCGCTTGTCACTGAATTACAGTTCGCTCAGTAAATGACGGCCAGGGCAGGTTATGTATTGGCTTTGGGTTTCTCTTGTCTACTTCCAGGGTGAGCAAGGAATGTCCGGTGCAGACGGCCCCAGAGGAGTTTCTGGGGAGAAAGGAGAAAAGGTTAGTACTCTCAGAACAGTGAGACCATATTTTGAATGAAACATCAGTCATGTCGAGTTAACAAAATTATACGCTTGCTAAATCACATGTGCCCTTTTCAGAGGGTAAGGGTCACCTGTCTTAGGCATTTAGCTTGGACTTGGGGAGGTGTCGCCTTCAGTTCACTCTGTGATGATGCATTTAACCCTTGCCGGTGGTGTACACTCAAAGTTGTACTGCTTTATCTATCTCGGTATAGTTAAAGTGGTACAAATTCCTGAGTGGGGACGCAGATGTAGCAGCATAAAGGTACTTTATACCAGCACAGCTGTTCCTATGCAGAAAGGAGAAGAAGCTATATTGTTATCAGGGATAACGTACATTACGGGATGTACCAGGATAACTCTTTCGGTACCATAACGGACATAGCTGTACTGGTACAAAATCTATGTGTAGGGTAGGTCTTGGAATGGAAGCCCTGGTGTGGTATCATGTGGTATATGCACCCCTGGGCCGTTTCTGTAGAATCGCAGGTGATCTGAAAAGACTGAAAAACATGCAATGTAGACTTTTTATACCCAATATACTGGGCCTCATTCTGCTTTCACTCACACCAATTGAATGCCATTGGCTTCCCTGGAGTCGCTCCTGACTCAGACTGGTTTAAGCGCCTGATGAATCCGGTCCCCTGCATTCTGCAGATGTGCCGATGGAAGTGGTAAATAAGACTTCAGCACTGTGTAAGTGGGGAGGTACAATCTGCACTGCACTGCCTGCCAATACTGAAGGCTGGTCAATTACAGCAGGGCTGTGGTTTTTCTTTGTTGCGTCATTCTTTGTGCCGGGACTCGAGGTCCAGGTCCTGTGTTTCTCCTGCACGAGATGGGGATGGCATCCAAAGCAGAGCAAGGGAGGGGAGGGAAATGCACTCCAACCATGCAGCTCTCGGGACTAGTTTTTAATTACGGTAAAAATATCTGCACAAATATTTGTATCAGTTGTAACCAAGGGGGAGTTTTTAAGAGGTGTAGGGCCCACCCCCAGCCTAAATTTTTAAGTAGGGAAAGACTTGGAAAGCTTTCATTCAAAACTGTTCACCCCAATGCACCTCCAGATCTCTCCTGACCCTTCCCCAGCTGCCTGTATCCCTTCTACCCACTGGCCTCTCCTCGTGTGCTCTCCCACACACCTCCCCACCGTCCACCCTTCCTGTGCAGCGCTGTTTGTGATCCTCACCTGCCCATCTCTCCATTGTACTCCCTCCCACCTCCCAAGCTGTCTGCCTGCTGGTTGGTCCAGTTCCCACCATCTACAGGCTCTGTGGTGTTGCTCCAAAGGAACGTAAGTGGAAGGGACCCTCCCATTCATGACCTTAGAAAGCTCCTGGGTCACCAGCTACAGTGTCCTGCTGTCATAGGCAGCTGCGCTGATGTACCCAAAATCTGTCTCTCCAGCACTGGTACTGTGGGGGCCAAACCTGCTTCTCCTGACAGCGTGGCAGTTAATAGGTATGAAATTGTTTGGGTTCTGACTGTGAGCGGAAGTTTAAATATTTTAGAAATAAGGCCTAGTTGCATGATTAGATTCGTCAGTCGCTTCTCCTTTAATAGAAACAGTCTTCCAGTATGTTCAGGGCTGTTATAAAGGGAACGGGGATCAGGTGTTTTCCATGGTCCACTCAAGGTAGGCCACGAAGTAATGGGCTTAATCTGCGGCGAGGGAGATTTAGGTTAGATCCGATAAAAACCTTTCTAAGTCTAAGTTAAGTTCGGAAATAGGCTTCCAAGGGAGGTTGTGGAATCGCCATCACTGAAGGTTTTTAAGGAGACTGGACAAACACCTGTCGGGGTGGGCTAGATTTATTTGGTCCTGCCTCAGGGCAAAGGGCCAGGCTTGATGACTTCTTAAGGTCCCTTCCAGACCGACATTTCTATGAATCCCATTCATAAACTTAGGAAGCTCCATCTTAAATTTGGTTAGGTTTCTTGCTCCCATTACTCCTGTGGGAAGGCTGTTCCAAAACCTTGCTCCTCCAATGTTTAGAAATGTTCTTCTCATTTTTAGCCTAGATTTATTCATGGCCAGTTTAAACCCATGTGCTCCCTTGGCTTGCTTGTGCTACAACTTCTCCCAGCCCTGCCCACCTCTCCAAATCTCTCATGTGCCTTGATTTCCAGACTCTCACTGCTTAACTCCCACCGACCTTTCTGCCTCTCCTCCCAAACTAATCTTCCCTCATGCACGCTCTGGCGTCTTCTCCCCATGCTTCTTAGCAGCTACTGAGAAGACAATGTCAGGTATTGCCAACGCTAGTGACTTATCCTGAGTCTTCTTGCAATATATATGGTGGGTTTTTTTTTCTTAAAGCCCCTGCTCCCAGAGTCATGTGATTATCGGAGACTCTCAATTTTCATTTAAAAAACAAGGCTAAGCTGCTGCCCCCTGCAGTTGAGGAGAAAAGCTTGAAATGGTAAAACCTACTGGCTCTAAACCCAGAAAGCAAATAAACCCCCCAAAGACATTATTTTTAAAGCCTCATGATTTTTAAGCCAATCTTGGGATTTCTGGGGGGGGGCTGAATCATGATCTGTGAACGCTTGGGTTTGGCAGTGCTGGGAGCCTTTCCCTCAGTTTTAATGTTTTATAAATCACTGTATTCATAATTTCTCCTGAATAACGGTGTGTGCATGAGCACATGTGAACTTAGTGATGGTGCAAGGTGCCAAGCGTACAGACTTGATGACTCCAATTTATCCCCTCACCACCAGTGGAGCTGTCCTCCAGCGCCACCTCTAGAGAGGAAAAGGGAGGTTGGGCACTTAGCGCAGTCAGTCCTTGGTTCTCCATAGAGACTCTCCACTTGTGCCCGTTGGGGTGGTGGTTTTGAGGACATGGACAACTGTCCAGCTGGAGCAACACTGAGAACCTGTCATGGCATGGCTGCAACGTTCAGTCACGATTATCACAGTCTGTGGCTTAGTGCTGAAAGAAGGACAGATTTTCTGTCCCATGAAAAACTTGAAGGATTTTTTTTTTAAATTGTCCCAAGTCAGGACAAAAAGCCAAAATTTTGAATTTTTCTCACAAAATGAGATTCTGGAGGGAGGGGAGGAATCAGTATGGGTCAATCAAAACATTTTGTTTAACTTTCAATCCTTTTCCTTTGTCTCATGTACAATTAAACTTCAAAATGAAAAATCATTTCCAAGTGAAAAAGTGAGTTTTTGTGGAAAAAATATTGAAAACCAGCATGTTTTGACCCTTTCTAAGTGGCTTTTTCCAATTTTTTTCCTAAATGTAATTTGGTCAAAATTTAAACAATTCTGCGCGCACACAGAAAAATTCTATTTTGTTGAAACAACATTTTTTGATGGAAAACTGTTGTGATGAAAATTTTTCAGTCAGCTCTCTTGTATTTCCCATGCCCAGTCTCTGGAGCCATTCATTCATTCTTTCTGGGCAGTGCAGACTACACCAATATATTGGTTATTGCTGCTTTTGTATCCTAAAGAGTTTTTCACATTAAAACAGTTTTATGTTCACCTTTGCCTTTTTTTTCACGTTAAAAAAACCCCTTGAACCGAATTGCACACACCTAATAACTCTACCCGTGTCACAATCTAATTGGTGCATTATTGTGTTTGATGGAAATTTATCAGAAGGAAAATTCATGCTGGCTGTTTCTCTTTTTAGCCTTAAATGGCATTTCTAAATGGTGTCATTATCAATACTTTGCAAAACTCAAGTATGTTGGGGTTGTTTTAACTTGGAAATGCAGACTACGGACAAATTGAGCACTTAAAAATCCAACTGTTGGAATTACTCAATGCAATGCAGATGTATTAACCACACAAAAATGCAGCATACCTGCCTGTCTGATACTAGTCAGAGGAAATGGAAAATCATAGAAAACTACAGGAAAGAGATGAGATGAAGCGAGCAGGATGAAAAGAGAAAGAGAGAGAAAAAATAGCTTACTTGGGGAAGGAGAGGAATAAGAGGGGACATAATAAAAGAATATAAAAATAATAAATGGGATAGAAACAGTAGACTGAGAGCTTCTTTTCTCACAGTCTCACATCTCAAGGACAAGCAGATGTGCAATTAAATGAAAAGTGGCAAATTCAAAACTGATAAAAGGAAGCATGTTTTCACTCTGTGTGTAATTAGGTTGCGGAACTCATTGCCACAAGAATCTGTTGAGGCCAAAACATTGCCAAGAGTCAGAGGAAGTTGGACCTTTATATAGATAGCAGAAATATCCAGAGTTTTAATGGTTTAATGCTACAAATATTGGAAAGGGATACAAAACAGCAATGCATCAGGGCGTAATCCGATCTCTGTTAGGGATCCAGAGACCTCGATTGGGAGCAGATTACCCTACCTCTTCCTGCTGTAGGTTTCTAGCACTTTCCTCTGAAGCAGCTGCTTGGCCCCTCTGGGAGACAGGATTCTGGAGTGGATCTGGACTAGATTGGCCATGGGATCCATCCGGCCCTTCCTATAAAAGAAGAGAGAGAAGAAGAGTTTCATGCTTTCGTCTTGCTAGTTTGTTCTAGAAATTCTAGCCTTTGCAGCTGCCCCGTCTGCTGCCCGCTCTTATGAGCACCTCCTTTGCATGGCATCCACGCACCAGCTTAGGCAAGTCAATGTGTGAGGTGCAATTAAACCGAGAGTCAGCAGGGGTCACTTGTGCTAAATGGAAAAACAGGCTCTGTTGGGCAGGGGGAATGCGTTGCATCAATCATATCGGGGACCTCCTGACTTGATTCTCCAGCTCTCGGCAACCCGACTGACTCACACTCCATCTCATGCCTCAAGAGAGTTTTGCTCGGGAGGGGCTCGGAGGGGGAAGGAGTTGATTGTCCCTTCAGAATAGTTAATGGGACTGCCTGCTGGAGATGGATGGGCTCCTATTTTTCCTTTTCAAAAGAAGCGTACGCCTGAATTAGAAATGCCGCTTGGCTGAGTCCCGGAGGTCTTCCCCTCCACCTCCTGGAAATTCTCCTCTCCTACGGCAACTTCAGGAGAATTCTCATTAGTGCCAATTAGTGGGCATTGAATGCTCAAGTGGTTGGTAATGGAGCCTTTCCACCTCGGAAGCAGCTGGCTCATCCAGCCCAGGTGCAGGGGGAGTGAGAAACAAATGGGTATTGGGTGGCCTGTGTCAAGTGAGGTGGGCATTGCGCTTTAGTGCCCGGTCGATGGAGGGCGTCCATCTCACAAAGTACTGGCCGGGCCACGGGGGGTGGCCAGAATGACGCCTGTCACAATCAGCACATTTGGTTGAGGATTGCATGGGCCAGGGACTCGGAACCACTCTCTCAGCCCTAGAGAAGGGCTGTCCAGCATGTTGAAATGTGTTGGCAGGGCCAGCACTGGTTGGGAGGATGCTCTAGGGGAATGGACACGGGCCTTAGACTCCTGGGACTTGGGTTTAATTCCCTGCTCTGCCACCAACTTCCCCTGTGACCTTGGGCAAGTGGCTTAGTCTCCCCGTGACTCGGTTCCCCCATCTGTAAAACGGGGAGAACAGCACTGCCCCGCCTCACGGGGTGATGTGAGGATCACTACATCTGTGAGGTGCTCTGTGATGGGGCGCCAGATGAGTCCCAGGATGGTTAGTCACTGTCCTGTGGATAAATAGAGACGTTCAGGGGCCAGGACTGTCAACGCAGTTCCTTAGCAGAGGCTGTACACACCTGGCATTGGCAGCGTAATGCAGATGGTGTTGCCAGGAATATTTCCCCAGCGCCAGTAGTCTCTTAGCGTAGGGGGCTCTTTGGGTAGAGTTTCTTTGCAATCATGAGATTGCTCTGGGAGTTTAATCTGACACAGATGTATTTGTCTTGCTATTTTGGCCATGCAGCAGAGGGCCCGGCCTGGAGACATGACTCTGAGGTGAATGCCAGGCATGGCTGAACTAAGCACCATGTGTATCCTGGCAAAAGGCACCCCCTTTCCTCCCCAACATCCTAATCCTTTCAATGCATTATTAATAGGACACCCGGACATGAAGAGTTCATATATTCCCCACCGCCAGTCCCCTCATTGAAAGCATGTGCTGTGTAGGGTTTCATAACCCTCCCCCCTCTTCCAGGGGCGCGTCTATGCTTGTTTGCATTTGAAAGGACATCTCTGACCCACTGTTTGGAATTTGCAGGGGACCAAAGGAGTTCCTGGCTTGGGCGGTTTTAAAGGGCAGGTTGGATTGCCGGGGAAGATTGGTGTGACAGGACCGCCTGGATCTCCAGGACCACAGGGTGACACGGGACCACAGGTAAGATATTCACACGTAAGACATTCTTGGAAGATGGCACTGGATGCTCTGCAGAATTCACATAAGTCTAGTGATAATCCAGAGGGGTGAGAGCTAGCCATCTTAGCGCCGCCTGAAATTCCAGGCCAGTCATTTACCGCCTGCTTTTCAGGGGTGCCGAGCACCTGTGTCCCCCCCACTGGCTTCAGCTTTTAAGAGTCTGTAACTTTAGGAAAGCCTGGAGCACTGGGGCTGGGGCAAGATCTGAGACCTGAACTAACGGCTGTGCACCAAAGTTAGGCAACGTATTAAAGTAGGTGTTTACGAGTTCCCAATATGGCCTCGGCAAACGTAGTGCTAGTGTGGCTAACACACAGCCCCTCCTCAGATCCGGGGACACGCTCCAGAAGATTCGCTCAGGGACCTCCTGGCTTAACGGCAGATGAGAGGGTCTGCTAGAAGTAGTGAGTAGGCCTGGTGTGCCTGAGGGCCCTGGAGCGTGGGGCAAGGGGAGGTAAGAAGCAGATGTCATGAAACACGTAAGCTGGGATGAGAGTTGTTTGTCGCAGTCCATAAATACGGGGATGCCTTGCCTTAAACCTTTGTGCAGTGTTGGGATGAGCAGAAATCCCCGCCGCTGACTAGCCGTTCCTTGTACTGGACGCCGCTGTGTTGGTGTGCCTGTAACGATGAAGCCAGGGCGCTAGGACTCTGTCTTGAGGCCAATAAACCTGGCTGAATGCCTCTGTCACCGAACCGGGCCAGTGGTCATTCTGGGTAGTACTGGTGAGATCTGCTGAACCAACTATCTGCGCAGGGCAGGAACAGCACACGGAGAGAGTACGCACATGCCCCTACCTGCCAACAGTGCCTCAGCCCGCTTTGACCACAGCCTCCCCACAGACCGCGTGGTTGGTACGTGGCAGATGACAGAGTCTGACCCTCGCCAACAGCCTCCGGGGCACATTGGAACCCAAGTGGCAAGACCGAAAATCAGTGGGGAGAGTGAAATAAAAGGCTCACAAGTAAAAGCCACTTCATAGGTCCCTGCTATGGGCTACTGACTCAGCAAGGGAAAGGACAGTCCTGTGGTTATGGGATTAGTGGCCCTGCTCTGCCACTGACTCACTGGGTGACCTTGGACAAGTCACTTAGCCTCAGTTCCCCGGCTGTACAGTGGGGGGGGTTGCACCCTCACAGGGTGTTGTGAGAACAAATGCTGCTCAGCAATATGGCAACGGGGGCCAGCTAGATACTGCTTGGAAAAGGTACTTAAGCAACAAGAAGGCTGAGCACTGCAGGTGGGCATGCGAGATTTGGGGGAACAGCTTGCTCCTCAGAGCCACCAAAAGCACATTTAGAACAAAAGAAAGCCTCAGGGGTGGCGTGGGGCTGGAGGTGCCCCAGAGCTTGCTGTGGGAACGGGAACTCAGAGGGGAACCTATCTGCAGGCTTTGCTCTTGTTCTTTTCACAGTTCCAGGTGAGCAGGACATGCCTATGCAGAGATCAAAGGACAAGGCTCTGCCACCTCCTTGCTCTGTGGTCATGGACAAGTCACTTAACCTCTCTGTGCATCAGTTCCCTTTGTATAAAA
This sequence comes from Mesoclemmys tuberculata, assembly GCA_007922155.1. Classification (NCBI taxonomy): domain Eukaryota; kingdom Metazoa; phylum Chordata; order Testudines; family Chelidae; genus Mesoclemmys; species Mesoclemmys tuberculata. Next base: position 4,241,918 of record ML675616.1, on the reverse strand, counting down.
TGGGGATAACAATATGCCTGTGCTTCCATCTTTTGTCTTTCTGTGCTGTAAAGTCTCTAGAGCAGGAGCTGGCATCTAAATAAGAAAAGAAAGCATGGTAAATTTTAAGCTGCTAGTGTGGTGACTGTGCCCTGACAGCCCTAGCTATTTGGGGCATTTGGTGCCAATGTTTATGAAGCAGTTAGATGCTTTAAAGCTCCATTTGTGGGTCGTCTTGAAGATGAAGCTTTGCACACAAGACACGTTGGGCTCCTTTTGAATTATAACAAAAGGGACTTGGAAATGAGACATGGTAATGCTCTTTAGGAATGTGAATGTCCTGCCCCCAGATTTTATGATAATGAAGAGTGCATGCAAGCATAATACAGTGAAGGATACTGCAGATTAATGCTAATAATCAACCCATGAGCATCATTTATTAAGTAAGCAAGAAATCTGCCAGCGAAATAGGACTAAAAATAAAACCTCTTGACTGTGCTGTGGGAATGGCTGAGTTTCAGCCGTTAGTGAGATGTTAAGAGTAAATGAATGTCAAAAGAATCCAGAACATATGTTTAGAAAAGGTAAGGGTCTGCAAGGCCAACCATTTCCCCTAAATTAATCTGCAAATAGAAGTTAAAAAAATAACTGTAGGTGAATAGGTGACGGCACGTGTATTGTGTCACGTTTCACGCCGGACGTGGCTGCATGTTGTACCTCAGTGGTGGTGTGATTGGATGTCTGGGATGAGCTACAATGAGAATGCGACACTCAGGACAGACTGCAAGGAATAGGGCAGCCAATCCTGGAGCTACAATTAAATTAACGAAACCAGTAGCAAAAGGGCCTCCCCAGCATCACGCCGATTAACCAGAAGCCAAACACAGTTCCCTTTAGACATTCCAGGCCTTGGCTCCCATCCAGGCAACCCAATTTAATAGAGTGAGAAGTTACTGGAAACCTATTTCACCAGATGTGAGGTTCTTTCTAATTCCAAAGGATCAGACACATATCCCCAGGTCAATATGAAGCTCTGATCTTACCCAAATATCACTCTGTCAGCCAATCCTGAGTAAACTAACTAAAGATTTTAATATAAAAAGAAAAGAAGAGGGTTATAAATAGTTAATAGATCGTATACATACAGATGATTGCAAAGTCTTTGCATCAGGTTTGTAGCAGTGATGGAATAGCTTTCTGGCTTGTAAAGTCTCTCTAATAACTTCCAAAAGATTGGAAGGTCCTCAGTCCATAGTTCAAGTTGCTTCGTTTTGTTGTAAATCCACAGTCCAGAAAATTAGAGCAGGAAAGGAGCCAAAACGGAGATGTCTCAGGTGTCTTTTTATATCCTCTGCCATGTGCATAGAAAATGTATTGTTCCCAAGCAAAGCCCACAGACACTGGGGATGGAAAATTACCGGCCCAAGAGGGAATCTAGGGTCACATGAGCATATCACATGTCCTTCTATGGTTTGTTGAATCCCAGTGGGGTGGCCATTGGCTCCTTACTGCCTGAAGGAGAAAGACCTACTGGTGGGATGAGTTCCTTCAATGGCCCATTGTGAGAGCTGAGTGTCCATGATGGGCCATCAGTACCTAGCCATGTAGCCCTGAGGTAAATCCATCTGGTAGGCGTTACCCAGGAATACAACACAGGTTTAAGATATGAGTGTATAACCAATATTCCTAACTTCAGATACAAAGATGATACGGGGATTTAACGAGGATAATTGTAGATTGTAACTTTTCCATTGACACCTCGCATGATAGACTTTGCGCAAGATTTATGGTAATTATATAACAGTGGCGATATCAAGTCTATAAATAGTCATCTTTAATCACACAGCATCACAGGTGGGTGAATTGAGTCTTGAATATACAGTGTGTAAAATACCTCCTGGAGGAAAGGTAAGTTGTGTCTCTGCTTCAGGGAAACAACATGTTGGGGGAGGAGGGGGAAGAGTTACGATGTTTTTGCTTTTAACCATTATGATATGTTAACTAAGCACTAAAGACAGCCAGTACTTTTAAAGGCTGGGGGAGGAATAAAAGAGCATGTATCAAATATCGTGTAGAGAAATGCTGAGCATTTGACGTACAGAGCTGGTATAACTGACAGAATTCGATGACATGTGCGCAAACAGTAGGGACTCCCCTGTGGAAATCATTCATACCCCATTTCCTGGGATGACCCAAAGTAGACAGAAAAGCAGAACACAGAGCAGCCTGGCGATCATTGCGTAGAGTCAAACTGAACTTGGACCGCAAAAGTTCCTTTTCCTTCAAGAATCTAGAATCCGTCGTTTCCAAGTGGTTCAAAGTTTGGCCGAATGGAACAACTCACATTGCACCCCAAGTTCCCTTTGGCTTCTGTTTGAGCATGGGCTGCAAACAGTGCTTCCAAGTTCTCTGTTAGAAACCAGTGATAATTATTCACAAGATCACCCTCTCCTGGCTTTCACTGGACACCTATCCTGGACCACACAAAGACAGTGACTATGTCTTTAGTGCAGCATGTCTGGATCTGCAGCCTGAGTTTTCAGCTTGCCTTTTTAATGGTAATTGTCAGGTGTAGCAGCTTAATTGCGTACTTAGAAATGTTATAAGAGAGGGGCTTGATCTAGACAAAATATACTCCATGATGCAGAAGCTCAAACAAAATAACAGGCCTTCATTTGCTGACGTATCTTTGGTGCAAAAGATGGGCCGATATTGTCCCTTGCGGTGGCAAACAACAAACCACTATGTAAGAGCATGATGCAGAAACCAACTGCAATGACACAGTAGAAGGCAAATCTGGAGTCATCTGGCTTATGAGAAGTAACTTCCTTTTTTGCCCTCCTTAGTTAAAATCCAAACTCAGTTGTATCAGCCAAGATCCAGCCCAGATCAAGGTTCCCACCCAAGTTCTTCTACGCTGAGAAGAGGAGTAGTGCTAGTCCAGCGGTGCTATCCGAACAGTCACTAGAACGTCTTTTCTGCAGCGCGAGGCAGTGCGGTTAGCTTCGGCACGCTCCCAGGGCCCATGCTGGCTTTCTGTTCTGCCAGTGCACGGTGCCGGGTGTTTTAGAGAGGTTGCGGAATTTGAGTCCAGTGTTGCAGATTGTCCCTTCGGCTTACGCAGGCAGAGGGACCCTAACTCAGGCTCAGCTCCCTTCGGGGCCTGGAAGAGAAGCGAGCAGCACTACGCCATGCAGAAGGACTGTCCCAGGGTTTGGCTGAGCACAGGAGAAGGTAGCACAACGGGCTTGGCCAATCACACAGGCCATATTTTCTACTCAGCCCCATGGAGTTCCACCTGTCAGTCCCGTCTGGCGTTAAAGTTTCCCAGAGCACCTTTACCTCCCATAGGATGCCCTCCCCGGTTGCTACAGAGGAGCCGTGCTGCATGGGGAAATGGACAGCAGAGCAGCATGGTGTGGTAGCCAACTCTGGCAGGCCTGTTCCTTCTGCTATAGATAGCAGGGTTCCTTTCCCCATGCCTAGATCTGTGGTCGGGAGACCTCGCCTTCTGCCAACTCTTCAGACCCCTCAGTTACTCTCTCCTGATAAGGGGCTTCCCAGGAATTCCTAGCAGGAGACCCTCCTGAAACTTTCTGGCCCCTTCTCTTGAGAATCCTCCTCTGCCCCACACCATTAGAGAAATCCCCTGCATTGGCATTTAAGCATCATTGCAGTAGTTCTATGCAGCACAGATAGATGCATAGTCATTAGAAACACTGGGTCAGATCCTGCTCCCAGGAACTCAGGGTCGGGTTGATGTCAAGGAGTAAAGGTCAGTGTGTGTATAATGTCGTTCCATGCTTTGCTCTTCCATAGGGGGTTGATTCATAGATTATGAAGCCAGATTGTGATCATCCAGTTTGGCCTCCTGTAGAACACAGGCCCTAGGACTTTCCTGAGTTAATTCCTGTTTGAGCTAGAGCAGATCTATTAGCAAGACATCCAAGACAAGCAAGACTTGTTCCAGTGGTTAATTATGTTCACTGTTATAATCTTGTGCCTTATTTCCAGTCCGAATTTGTCTAGCTTCAGTTTCCAGCCGTTGTATCTTACTATACATTTGAATGCTAGATGAAAAAGCCCATTATTAAATATTTGTTCCCCAAGTAGATACTTGCAGATGGTACTCAAGTCACCTCAACTTTCTCTTTGCTAAGCTAAATAGATTGAGCGCCTGGAATCAATTGTCAGCAGGGAAGTTTTCCAATCCTTTCATCATTTTACTGCCTCTTCTCTGAACCCTCTCCGGTTTATCAACATCCTTCTTGAATTGTGGGCACCAGAACTGGACACAGTATTCCAGTAGCTGTCGCACTGCATCTTCCATCTCTGATTTCTCTGCCTTTGTGAGGAGGTGCAGGGCGATACCTTCCTAAGCGCGGCCCAGAATCCGCTCCGTTGCTTCCGATGCAGCCTACCACGGTACACTGCACATGTGCTGCATTTGGCTTCTTGGTAGCCTCTGCTGTTCTCGGGGGCTGCTGGGAATTAACCAGAAAAGAGGCAGGCCCAAGCCACAGAGAAGGTGGGATCAGAGTGGTCTGCGAAAGCCAAGGCTAGTGAGAGAAAGCTGCAGCCATTGCATCCTTGTGTCTCTATGTGCACTCCGCATATAGCCCCCGTTGTAAAGTTCCTGGTTCATGGCTATACCCACCACTCAGCTTCAGAGATTGTACACCTTCAATCTGTATTGTCAGCTAACGGAGAATCTCCCGCAATTCAAGCGCTAGAGGCCTCTAATGATGAAGACTAGGCCTTGGGTTCTGTTCCCCAATGCCACACCCGTTGTACTAGGTAGCTGGTGTCTGATGCGACCACGTCTGGATTCATTGCAGCGTTCCACATCCTGCAGTCCTTGCTCAGTGTAGGGCATTGGGCCATCCTTCTGTGTCCGTCTGAGAGGCAGGCCGGGCCTCCTCGCTGTGGTGCTTCTGTGGGGACAAAGCTCAAAGGGGGGAATTAGCATTCATAAGCTCTGGTCCTCGGGCGTGACAAAGCTGGGAAGCAGTTTATGGATTCTGGCCCCTCAGGATGGGGCAGGGCCGATGAACAGTCTAGGGGCTCCAGCCCTCCAGGCCAGGGCAGGGCCAACGAGTAGCCTGTTTGCTCTGGCCTTGTGGCAGGGCAGAGCCAGCAATCAGGCCTCCAGGCCTCCAGTGGGGTAGCTGCCACCCAGGGTGGGATGGGCAGATGGGGTGGAGATAGGGGAACCTGGGTCTGCCCTACTCCTCTGGGTCCCAGCCCAGGGCCCTAGCAGTGGTGGAGGGTTCCACCACTGGGTCAGCAGGGTCCCAGCCAAACCACGCTGACACAGTATCGGGCCACAATATAACCAAACTACTGTCTGGTTTCCCTGGGCTACGTCCTATGTTCCCTTCCTGGGGTACCTAGACCTCTGGGTCATTGACTGTCTCCCTGGGGTAGACAGCAAGCGGCAACCCCAACAGAGCCTCAGGCAGTCCCGGGCAACTCCTTTAGGTCCTCAGTGCTGTAGCGGTCGGGCTTGGGCACCAGCAATGGGGGAGAGACATCTTTCTCCTCTGGAGGCTCCAGCCCAAGTAGAGGGCTCGCCTTTTATACTTCCCCTTCTTGACCTGCCCTTCCACTTCCGGCAGGGCGGGCACAAAGGTACTGGCTCCACTAACAAGGGAGTGGGCAAGGGTTTCTCCCTGTCTGTCTCTGAGGGAGGCCACGCTCCCTTGCTACACTTAAGCAGATCTGCCATTGAAGTCATGGGGAGATTTTTGCCTCCAGAAGGCAGAATTAGTGCCTAGTCTGTGTTAAATGATTTAGCCACTCCTTGCAGATGGGCCCCTGCTAAAAGGTGCTGACTATACGAGTGGCTCCCATAGAACCCCCTTCCCAAATAGACCCGGGCACGCCAACCCTCTTCTAGCATTTGAGAAATGAGCTCCCTGAGGAGGGTCGGGAGTCAGAATTTAGCCATGTGACAATCCCAGAGGAGTGGCTGAGCCATTATCAGAGACCTGTTCCCTCTCTCTGGCGAACCTGGAGATGGAAACTGTTTAAAAGCAGCCCGGGGGCGGAAGGAACTGAAAACAAGAGATACCCTCTGGACCTTTTCTATTAGCAGCACAAGTGACACACACCAAAAAAGCTGCATAAGAGATCATTAATGATGCCAGCTTTGGCAGTGATTAAAGAGAGTAGATGAGAAGCTGCCTTCCCCGCCCACGCTGCTCCCTGTGTTTCCCCTAAATTAAAAAATAAAGACCTCAGGAACAGCACCGAGGCCTTCCAGATGCCTGTGTGGGAGGGAGCCACCGCTGTCAAAACCCCATGAGCCATCTTCCTCCTGCTGAGATGGCGGTTATTAAATTAGTGGCAGAAAGGAGACAGAAGAGGGGGGGGGGAAAGCTGCTGCCTCTGTGTGTGAAAGAAGGGGACCTTTCCCAACAGAGAGAGGGCTCGGCAAACTCTTAGCAGCCACACCTGGAAAAGAAAGCAAGAGGTTGGTCCTGGGCCATGCTGGATGGAGGGCAGGAATTGGGGCCTCAGTGGAGAACCCCCAAGGACAGGATCAGGACCCCCACTGGGGTACTCCCAAGAGGAAAGGGAGACAATGGCCTCCAGTCATTGCTTGAGACTCATAGGTATAGGGAGCTGACCTCTTTTTTGCTTTCTTTTCTAGGGCGCAAGAGGTAGAAGAGGAAGATCTCAGCTCTGCCTCAGAGGTCCTCCAGGTCCTCCTGGCCACAAAGGAGAAAGGGTCAGTACTGAGAGCTGCTCAGTTCGCTTAGAAAACCAAGCTGAAGCTGTGCTATTGTGATTATGGGAGGGAGCCTCTTGGTCTGTGTTTGTACAGTGCCTAGCACAATGGGGTCTTGGTCCGTGATTGGGACTCCTGGGTCCTGTGGTAATACAACTAATGAATAATAATAGGCCTCTGGGCTGAGGTGCGGGACATCTGGATTCAGTTCCGTGTTCTGCCACAGTAATGAATCTCATCCTGCTCTCACTGAATGCCACAGGAAGGCTCCCAGTGACTTCAATAAACAGAGGGTCAGGCCAACTGGGAACAGGGTTTGTTAGTATTATATATAAATATAAATATATCAGATGAGGCCTTGGGTGGAGGCTGTCTACTCGGGGTTTGATTTGTCGGCCTTGCGGGATTTCATTGCTCTGTGTGCCCGTTGGCCCAGTGTCGGCACTCTGAGGGTGTGTCCGCTAGAAGGTATAATTTCCAGCTCAAGTTGACAATGTAAACGAGCTGGCACGCTGAGAATAGCAGTGTATCTGCGCTGGTGCAAGCTGCAGGAGTGGCTCACCGCTCGGAAAACGATCCTTTCTGAAATCCTAGGTGCATACTCGAGTGGCTAGCCCATCTCAGCGCTCGCACCGCCACGGCTATACGTCCCTTGTTAGCACACTAGCTTGATCACAGCCAGCATGGGTTTGTCTGTCTGAACTGGAAATTACACCTGCAGCTCCAGTGTAGAGCTACCCTCAGGATCAGTGATCCAGGCTCTGCTGCGCATTCCCCGCTAGATTCTCTGTCAGTTTTAGGCATTTGCAATGCGCCAACCCTCACCGCCAATCATCATTGTAACACTTCTTTGGGAAACATCATATTTGGGGCCAACTCTCCTTGACAGTGTCTCCCTATAGAGACACCAGCTTTCATCTCTTGGATCCCAGAACACTTGATTAGCTAGTTAGGCGGGGCTCACTTCACCCAGCTAGTCCAGTTGAAAAAGCTATGGCCCAAGTCTTTCAAAAACGAGAGCCTAAAGTTAGGATTCTAAACCCACGTTTTGGCCTCTAAATAAGTGGTCTGATTTGCCAAAGTGCACACCACCCTGCAAACTGCTGATTGCTCATGCTATGGAAAATCGGGCCACTTAATTACGTGTTGACTGATTAGGGAATCAGCCTAACGTTAGGCTCCTCATTTCTGACCGTCTTGCTCTCTCTGTTTGCATTGCTAGCTGGAGGGAAATTACACCTGGGCGAGGCAACCTAAAAAAAGCAGCAGATACAAGAGCTCAAGGGTTTTGTGTTATTCTGCAAGCAAGTCCAATGCAAAAAGTTGCCCACAGACTAAGTTAGCCAGACAGACGGCAAAACAAGGCAGGATACAAGCAGCAAAAATCATTCATGCCTATTAGTCTGCCGTGAATTGGGATACACTGGCAAAGCACAAGGACTGACTGGAAAAAGGCTGATCGATTCTGAAATCACCCTTTCTGTATACTCTCTTCTGAGCCAGCTTTAGGTCTTTGCTCCCTAGTAATATTTCTGGCTGAGGTTTTGTCTAAGGCAGGGGTTGACATCCCTGACTTGCTGTTTGGCTACAGCAATGAGTGGCCATTGCAGTTCTACCCCCTACCAGGTTTAGCTCCATGCCTCCTTTGTGGCTTATGCAATTTGTTCCAGTGCCTTTGACCCTATTAGGTGGTCACACTTCAGAAAAATGACCATCGCGACTCTTGTTTGGACGATTTGAGCTGTGGGGGCTTTTTATCTTCTTCTTCAGTGTAGCAATTTTTAATCAACAAATTTGGTTTGAAATGGCTCAGAGCAACTTTTGAAGGATAGTTGTCTGTACTGAGTGAATAAATCCTCCATCCTGCTTCTTGCTTCCCTCCAGGCTTGTGGGGTCGTGTTCCCTAGGTTGTAACTACGATGCCAGCAGAAGGGTTTTTGGTGCAATCGTCTATCTGGCGTTTGAATTACAGGAATGTAAAGTAGCTCAGTTCTGAGGCCAGAGTCTCTCCCCAACCCAGATCTTTTGCCGCACTCAGATAGTGCAGTGGAGCCAGAATTTGTCTGTAGCTGGCTAACTGAGATTTCACCTGGCATGGGGAGATCTGGAATAAATCTGGGGCACTTCAGGGGCATGAAAAAGTGTGTTGTGGAAGCTGAGGGGGGACCATCGGTGCAAGGCAGAAACCCATCACGATGTGCTGATTCTTATTTGGACTAGGGTCCCTTAAGGACCATATACAACCGGCATACATTAGAGCAGCCCCTAGGTTGCTCTATCTCCTTTCGAGGCTGGGGCAAGCACAGATCAGCTCACAGGGTCAGGGAAACTTAACCAACTCCCTCATGTATCACCTACTCTCCTGCATTAGGATGAATCTGGCAATTTCAGTTTACTGAGCTATTTTCTGGTATCTGTTAAATTTACGGGAAAATACTGTATTTGAACTTTGTGGATCCCGTCCTCTCCCCGCCCCCCGCCTGTTCTTCAGCATCTTTTTCTATTTAGGATGCATTTACTGTTGGAGACATTTGCTGCCTAATCTGCTCAACCTTTGTAATTACCTAAGTGTTTTTAACAGGGGGAAAATGGTCCTGTTGGTCTGAAAGGAGAGAAAGGAGATCCTGGCCTTTCTGTAAGTACTTTACTCCCAAATCACAGCCTATTACACAAGCCAGAATAGAGAGAATAGGGCAAACGATGCCTAAGAGGTACGGGGAAGGAGAGAGACACTCAGAGCAAATTCATCCAGAATGCATCCAGGAGATGTGTTTAGCACATTGGACCATTAGCGGCTGATAAGATGTCAGCTAGATGCACGCTGAACCAGAGAGAATGCAGAGAGCAGTGTAACAACAAACCAGAACGCGGCTATGCTATATGAGGGTGCTGGACTTGGGCAAACTTCTTCTCCTCCATCCTGTGTGGATCCTCTATTTTGTGTTCAGCACATTGACGTCGGCAGGAGCTCCTTGGGTAAGACGAGGGCAGGCTGTTCAACAGAGATTAGGGGAGAGGAGTGTGCCATTGGTTTTGAACTGAAGAGCAGAAAGAAGCTTTGACAAAGCCTTTCCCCTGTAACAAGAATGACACTCCCAATACCCAACCCTATCCCCCCCGCTACGAAAGCAAACTAACGTGGCACCCAACCAACCAGCAACACAACCCTGCCTCAGGCAGACTGCTTATTTCAGAAAAGGGAGAAGAGGCCTGCGACTCCGTGACGTTCAGTAGGGGCTTTGCTATTGCTAATCAGTTTCACATGGAAGGCACCCAGATACCACAGTGATGGGCGGCTGTGCAAAAACCCTAAGATAGGCAGATAGAACAAAGGAGAGTTGTGACATGACACCAGGCAGGAGCGTGTAAATCAGTAGAGAAACAGCTGATGGGAAGAAAGTGAGACTGATAGCTGATGAAATTAAGATGATGGGGAGAGATGGACAGAGCCACCCAGGGAAAAAGAGATGGCAAAAGAAAACAGAAGCAACAACGCCATTAACTCTGGATGAAGATGCAGCAAGCTGATGAAGAGATGCCCAACATTCGGGGGACAGGAGGTATCCCTTATTGAACCATGGAATCACTAAGAGCAGGGGAAGATGACACATGGAGCAATGGGTCATGCCTCACTTACAACGAGGAGTGAAGGTGAAGTGGCTCAGGGTTGCTTCGTATAAAATGAGAATCGGTGGGAACCACTTTGCCGAAGCTTGGGGCAGCCCCTGTGGGTGAGGATCCCAAAGGTTTGGTTTATTTTGTGTTTTGACCTGGGTGAAGAAGGTTCTCGTAGTTAAAGCGCAGGGTTTCTCTCCCAGTCTTTGCCACTGATTCCCTGTGTGATTTCGGGGATGGTCCTTCACTGTCTCTGGGCCTCTGTCTCCACATCTGTTAAATGAGGGAAACAGGAGGGGTGCAGTTAGGTTTTATATGTTAATTTCCACTGGGCATTTGCATACAGCTCCATAGAAAAGCTGGTAAATATCTGTTGCCACAGCTGCCCCTGGCTTCAGCACGGGGCAGATGTGCTGCCTCACAATCAGAGAAGATGCTCTTGCAGTATCTCTGACCAACCTGGAACCGGGAAGCATCGGAAATCTCACCAGAGAGCCTGTTCTCTTAAGATTCCCATCCTGGCTTCTGGATCAGATGTCTCCTGAATCTTGTAGTGAGCATCCGAGCCTGAGGGTGCTTCTCCAGGCTAACCCTCCTGAGGTCTGACCATTGCTAGCCCTACTGGCTTAGGGGGGTAAAAAATCGAGTAGGAGTGAAATGCAAAGCGAACAGCCTCTTGGAGAGATTGTGTTAGCAGAACAGCCTTTGGGAGGGAGGCTAATATTCTTTTAAGAATAATGTCCCTGTTAGATCTCTCAGCCGATGGATACCTCCTGTCGGATTCTGGGTGCAGACAGGCAACGGTTGTTCTTTGGCTTCTCCACTGTGCACCCCTCTGGGAGGGAGCTCCAGGCGGTGACGTTCACCTGCTGTCTCAAGGTGAAATTCACCCAGGTGGGAGAGTCCCTCCGCGTGTCTTGGGCATCCCATCTTACTCCCACGGGAGGGGTGGCTGGCGCAGCTTTGCAGAGGAGCCTTGTAGATGGCGATTCAAATACAGCTCATCGTTCAAAAGGAGGTTCAGAGAAGGAGGGAGAATCACGGAGGCTCACACATGGAGGAGGTGTGATTGCAGAATGTGTAGACATCCCTGAGTTAGCTTGGATGTAACTAAAAACAATAGCCGTAAAGCTGAAACAACACAGCCTAGCTTGGGTATGTCTATACTTGCTGCAGTCTTGCTCCTGATTTCAGTGTAGACAGACCCTGAGAAACCAAACAACTATAAGAATGAAATAGTGTTGGGGGAAGAAACAGGCAGCCGTGGCTTGGTGTCTGTAGGTTCTCGTCTTCACAGTGCAACACCTGCCACCGAAGAGAGAAGGGAAACCGTTAGCCGTTCTTCGTTTCGTTATAAAATAGCCCTAGTTGATTGTGTTTTGAAATTGCTTTGAATGAGTTATCCATAAGCTGCACGGCGTGAATCCGATTCTCAATGACACCAGGGTCCCTTTACGCCACTCCAGCAGCGGCTGTAAAGTGGGTGTAATTTACATCCACTGGCGAATGGGGCAGAGTCAGATGGCATGTGCACCCAGTTAGCTGGGGGCATGGAACAGAGGAGGAGATCCAGGGGTGGGTCACCGTAGGAGCTGATTCTAAACCCACGCTTTGTTTGTCGCAAGCACAGGAAGAAGAAGTGAAGGATGTGGTCAGGCGTGAAATGGGTGACAAATGCGGTAAGTAAGCCAAGGAAGCCCCATTTGCTGAGATGCAGCACGGCCGAGAGTCCTGTCGGCGTCTAAATTGGAGCAATTTGAATGCCAGCACAGCCCTGCTTGGCCAAGCTAATATCACCCCATTAACTGCAAACAGAAAGCATCAGCAATCCAGCCCACTAGATGAATACAAGCATCCACTGGGCACGAGGGCTCTGCTGCAGCCTTGACCTCCTTCCCAAGGTGTAATTTTTCTTTTTAAACCCTCAATTTTTCCATTTCTTTTCATGTGGCTTCCGTAGCAAAACCCTTCCTTTATTGCCATGTTGGTTTTCTTTCAGCTGGCTGCTGGTATTGTACCAGGAGCAAGGGACACGGGGTGATTGCAGACCTAACGATGGCTCCAAACAATCTCTCAATCCCATGCCAGTCGTCTGGCTTTTTCTAGTAACCTACATACAAGGCATGACCCTGTTTCAACCACAAAGAGTTTTGGATAATGGAGGATTTGACAGATAATCCATAAATCATACTGCAGTTTCGGAATGGCGCTTCCTTTTCCCATTTCACCACCAGTATGGGAGGCGCTGAAGCCTATTGGGTTAGGCCGCGGCTATAGAACCAAGTGAGTGTGGTTCCAGTCTCCGCTCTGGCACTTAGCTCAAAATACCTTTTGGCCTACAGGAAGGTGCACTGAACTGGAAACCAGGAGGCCATGAGGTGTAGACTCAACTCTTCTGCTAACTGGTTTAAATAATACGGTGCCATTTACAACTTCTGAGACACGGCAAGGCTGGATCTTGCTTGTGTCTGCCGTGTTAGAGAATGGGTTCCACTCCCAGCCTCTCAGTAGGGTGGGAGGCCTTGCTTACTAAAAAAGGCTATGAAGGGCACAGAATTAATGAAGCTCAGTGACTTGTATAATGCAGAAGTTCAGACTAGATGATCATAATGGTCCCTTCTGGCCTTAAAATCTTTCTGAGTCTTTCCTGTTATACAAGGCAGTTCAAGCTAAATAGGAGGGAGTTTGGTGGGGTTTTCATAAGAGTTAAGACCATAATACAGCATCACTCTCACTTGTTTCCACTACCCCTCTGTTCCAGGGAGCACGGTTCAAGACAGTGAGCTGTCTCTGATCCATGCTTTGTACCAAAGAAGCCACATGACATAATCATTAATTCCATACGTCTTGTTAATGGCATGTCTGATGAAAACTAACTAAAACTGGTTGCAATTTTTTTTTTCTTCTCCATGGAAAATTTTGACTCTTCATCAAAACATTTTCAGGCTTTGAACAAAAATACTGAATTTTTTCAAGCCAAGCAGACACTTTCTGTGAACATTTGCATGGAACTGAAAATCTGACTTTCCGTTGAAAAAGGGTTTCGATGGAAAATCTTTGCCCATCCCTAACCCTGCCTCCAACTTCATGGTGTTTTGGTTTACCTGGTCTTGTTTTTGCTTTATTCAGGAATCTCTTTCTATCCTATCTTTGCTGTTTGCGCATGTGAGTTGGGACGAATGCCCATAAATGGTAGTAAAGTGATCATCATTTATGTAACCTGGAAAACAAGCGTGGAGTTCTATAGTCAGACAAAAGACATGAGCCCAGATCCACAAAGGGATTTGAGCGTTGCAACAGCTAGCTTTTAAGCATCGATAAATCATTGGAATGCACAAAGCCTGAGTTAGGTGCCTACACTCCCTATACAATGATGAGGAGAGAGACCGTAGAACACGATGCACAAAAACCAGCATGCTAGGTTGTGCCCTGCCTAAACTAGCCAATGGGAGGTGCTGTTGAGAGGGGTGTGTCATAAGCCCTGCCCCTCTCACAGCAATCCACGTAGCCAGCAACCTTCTGCTCGAGGCAAGAGAAAGAGGCGCCATATCCCTTATAACGTAGCCTAGTGGTTAGAGCACATACCTGGGACGTGGTGTTTTGGGAGAATTAACTCTGACATTACTGCAATCAGCCATTTTGTATGTCTAGCCACTGCCAGCTAAACACCAAATATCACATAGACAAAAATAATGTTTAAAACTCTAAAAAGCAAGGCCAAATAGCTGCCTCTTTGCAGTTTTAGGAGCCAAAATTAAAAAAATAAAACCAAAAATTAATATACCATAAAATAAAAAAATTATAAAAATAAACCACCTTAATTTTGAAATACCCCTAACATCTACATGTTATTATTATAGCTAAAGATATTTTAAAATACTTTACTAATAAAAAATGATAAACAATGTGCTAAAATTAAAAGAACTTTGTAACCCACAGGTATGACTAGAGTAGCCCACTAAAAATCACTATAAATTATACACTTTATTTAAATTAACTACAAGAAAATAAATAAATAAATAAATACTTTAAAACAATCCCAAAAAGCTTTTCTTTGAGCAAAAAGCTAACACCGAAATTCCCCAGCAGCAGCAGGACAGGAGGGCTCCAGAAAGCCTGGCTATTAATCACTCTAAACCATCTCAAACTTTAAATAACCATAATATTAAAAGTGCTCTAAACCTACTGCTATAGCATATACATGTCTATGCTTAAAACCTAACGAAAAAGTAATTTTAAGTAAAAGCACTCTTGTTTACACCAATCATTTATCAAACAAAAAATTATATCCCCATTCATTTATTCCTAACACCACTTAAAAACCCCAATTAAATTATCTCTACTTTCAATTTTAAAAAGCCCATTATATAACAGTGGGAGACCTAGCTTCAATTCCCCCTTCAGCCTAATGGTTAGATGAGCTTTGAACATGGAGGTCCCGTTTCTCAGCAAGTGCCCTAACCACCATGCTATGCAGTCTTATGGTGTAAGGCTCCCTCAGTCTCACCTTTGAAGCTTTGTTCCATGTTTGCCAAACTACGTGTCAGCTGGCCTAACAACAACAGCCACCTTTGGGTTTTAAACTGGGGAACGTGTAGTGACTGTGCTTGTTCCCATGTGAGTGCCCTGGTGCGCTCACCTCCCCCGCTTCCCCCTCTCCCCTCCCCATTGTATTTGTGCAAAGAAGAAGCATCCTCCCGCCGTTTTGTGTGATCAACCCCTCAATTGTGTAAAGATTCCTCAAGAGCGAGCAAGAAAGAGGGCGAGTGGGATTCCGTACTGGAACGTCTGTTCCTGCGTGTGCCATGCACTCACTCACTGCTTTGCACTGTTCAACCAGCTTTGGTTCTGACACAGCTGGTCAGTTTTGGTGCACACTGTAGATCAGCTTTCAATCTAAATCACTTGAGTGTCCCTTTTAATTCCTACTGAATTGAACTATTAGCCAGGATTATCTTTCCCCAATAAATGACATGGCTGGGGGCGGTTTGAAGGTAGGCTTCTCCCATTAACAGTGTAGCCCACTGTTGTCTACAGGTTTCTGCCACTATAGGGTCGCTGAGGTCTCCCCTCCAATCTGTACCAATGCTTTTCATTCCGGGATAGACTTCCACTTACTGATTAAATCTGCAGACCCAGGTGGAAGCTATCCAGGAGAACTTGGCAGGAACAGCAACGCGAATTTTCATTCACCAGAATTCCTAGTGAAGGCAGGTGAAGCCCAACAAGAATTACTTAGTGAAATACAGAATATGACCGAACCAGAGAAGCCTATGATGGAATCAGCTCCATTTATTACAGGTAATTTATTTTAATGTGACTCTTTGTTTGTTTTAGCTTTCATTTTGACTGCAATTGAAGATGACCTCTCACCTCACCCATAGCAGTTTGGGAACTGCAGTTATAAAACCCCTTCCCAGTGTAACGATGGAACGAGAGCTGCATCAAGATGTCTGGTAGCATGGGACTAGACAGCCAGGGATGGGAGACCAGGAATGGAAAGCATTCAGAGATGATTGTTGGGAAACAAACCTATAACTGCAGTTAAGGTCCCTTATGCTGCATTAACGTAGCTGTAAGATGGAGAGACCTGGACCTTTACTGACAAAGGCTGTAGTGCTTTTAAAATAAGAGTGACAAGGCAGAAAATTGAACCCACTGGGCATGACAAAAGAGCTCACGGGCAGGTCAAGATGACTAAGCTGTCTATGGCACTGAGTGTAGGCTGCAACCTGCCTTGGAGAAGTGGGTTTAAACTCCAGTCCTGACAGTGTGTTACTCCTTTCCACCAAGCTGTTGGGCTAGATTTGGGAATTACTGGGTGAAATTCTCTGGCCTGTGTCATGCGAGTCAGACTAGATGGTCCTAATTGTCCTTCTGGCCAAGGGCCCTGGAACTTTTGTAGAAGTGGGGGACCAAGGCAAATATGTCCCCTCCCTCTCTGGACCTGGCTGCTCTGGAGGTGAGCCAGCTGCCCTCTCTTTAACAGCCCCTGGTGGGCAAAAGGTGTAATTGCAGTGCCTCCCCAGCAGAATCTGTTATTCTGGGACGAATATCTGCAGAGGACATGAATTCTGCACTTATGTTTCTTTTGTTAAATGTGCAGGGGAGGCATGGTACTCTGGCCTCCCTGGTTCCAGCGCTGTTGTTTCCAGCCTTAAAAGCTATGGAAAAAGGAACCTCCGGATGGCAAACTTATACAAGGCCTGTAGACAATAAGAATAAAACCTACTCCTTCCCCCCACCCATATGGTAACTCATAGGTTGTCTTTCTTCATGGCCCTGATTCCTTCGGAGGGCTAGTGGGATGCCCTGTGACACATCCTTCTAGCCAATGGTCTGCCCAGGATGGCGTTGCAGCTTCCTAGAATACATTCCCTAGCAGCCACTGGTGTTGTTTGCAGGCCTGACAACCTTCAGCTGAGCGAGTCTTCATAAATGGCTTCCTGCTCACTACACCCCACCATTGCCACAAGCATGCTCGCTGGCATCCTGCATTCTGAACTGATGGAGGATGAATGCGGCATGCTTTGTATGCCGATTTAGGAGAGGCATGTCATGCCACTGATAGGAAAGAGACACTCACACTTGCTAAGCATTTTGTACATAAAGTTACCCCTTTTGACCTTAATGGCTAGTCGAAATTTGGGGCTCTGTGCGTGTTCCAACTGGGAGTAGAAACTGGTGATGGCGTCTGGGATGTTCTTTGATGCGATCCTGTTTATTTACAAGGAATGTGCAAAGTCCTGTTTCTCTGAACACAGGAGGATTCAAACAGCAGGAGACAGTTCTGTTGTTTGCTGTCTGAAGTCCTCCTTTCTAGCCAACAATATGGACCCAAAAGCTTTTCCTCTAACCTTTATCTCAGGGTCACATTACTGTGCTTCCAGGACTTGTCTGGTCAGCTTTCTCCCTCTGCTTCTGTCTTGCTTCTGTCCCTGTATCTCTCTGCGTGCAATGTCCCTGTTCCACTGACACAGACTGTATGCAGCGTTGTTGTATTGGCATTGGTCCCAGGATATTAGAGAGAAAAGGTGGGTGAGGTCAAATCTTTTATTGGACCAACTTCTATTGGCAGGTGAAACGAACTCTCGGGCTACACAGAGCTCTTCTTCAGGGTCCCGCTAGCCCTAGAGAAGAGCTCTGTGTAGCTCAAAAGCTTGTCTCTCTCACCAACAGAAGTTGGTCCATTAAAAGATATCACCTCACCCACCCTGTCCGATGAACACAGAGACAGACACCCAAAGGCCTAGTCAACACTAAAAAGTTAGGTCGACCTCTCTACGACACTCAGGGATGTGACAAATCCACACCTCTGCGCAGCATAGTTAAGCTGACCTAACCCCCAGTGTAGACAGTGCTGGGTCACCGGAAGAATTCTTCTGTCCACCCATCCATCGAGGAGATGGATTACCTAGGCTGACGGGAGAACCCCTCCTGCAGGTGTAGGCAGTGTCTATACTGAAGCACTACAACGTTTCAAGTGGAGACTAATACAAAGACTCTCACAACTGTCTTAATAAGGGGTGGAGGACACAACAGATGAGGTTTTACCCAAACCCGCTTAATATAGTATAGGCTTGGGAGACCCAGTCATTAGACATCATGAGTTTCTGGGTCCTATTCCTATGGTCTCATGTATAGTACAGGATAATGACGCATATGTCCCTGATGATGACCTTTGTAAAAGACTTTGAGCTGTATGCAGGACAAGCACTATATAAGAGCTAGGTATTAATTAAGCACCTCTAAAGCAAAATCCACTATCTGTTCTCTGCATCCTTTCCTCTCCAAATTCCCTGCCTCCGAGGACCAACTCTCGGGAACTAGGAAGGAGGCTGTGTCCTCCATCTTTACTGTTCACTCCTGGAGAGAGGCACGGGGCAACGTCCTCATCTTCATTTTAATCAGCAGTCATTTCCCTTCGCAGAGAGCCTTGTGTGGTTGGTCAAAGAGTGCTGCTCCTGGGTTAATAGCAACGCTGAAGAGGGTGGGTTTGTTTTGGTTCGGTTTCTGCCCAGACACTTCGTTTCTTTCAGCTGCTGTGAAATTGCATCTGTAATCAGAACCTCTTATGAAAAGCCAGGCTATGAGGCCAGGCTTCAGCAATGTGGAGAGGAAAAGAGGAGAGAGGCAATGGAAACAGGTTCTGCATTGCAAATGGAAAAGCTCTTTCTGCTTAGCACACTGCTCATGGCAGACTCACTAGACATTACAGCACTGCGTCCTTACGGATGGGCTTTTCATTCCAGAAAATAGCTGTACACGAGCAAGAGATTCAGCTGGAACAGACCCACGCTGTAGGGCTAACGTACCAGTGTGAATCAAGAATAATGCCACTGAAATAAACAGAGTTACACAGGTATAACACTGTGGGAGAGCCACCCAGATTTTTCCCAGAAGGCACTAAAAGCAACATGGAAGTGTGGCTGTGCCAATACGGTGGCCACAGCAGAAAATCTGCTGGTGTAGGGACAAAGACTGCATCAAGCTCTTTGAAAGGGGTTAAGAGGACTGCCCCTCTAACCAAATACAACATCACGGCGGGGGCTGTAGTGTGGCATGGGGTCTAGAGCACCTCCTACCTTCCAGACTGATGTTTCTGCCCCTGATGCCCAAAATCACATAGGCACCATGTCACACTGCAAAACTGGCATAGTATCCAAACCAGCACGTAGACACTACAGGGAGAGGCCCCTTAGGAATAGCGGAGACCGATACGCAGATAGAAATAGAAGGTCTGTGGTTCTGAGGGCTGGTCCACACTGGGAACTTACCTCGGCACAGCTGCCTCTCCGGGATGTAGGAAATCCACCCCGCCCAAAAGAAATTGCTATGCAGACGTAACCGCCACCGTGGACAGGGATAGGTTGATGGAAGAATTCTTCTGTTGACCTAGCTATCACCTCTTAGGGGGGCAGGTTACCTCTGCTGCTGGGAGAATCGCTCCTGTTGGCATAGGTAGTGTCTACGCGGAAGCCCTACAGGGACGCCGCTGTAACTGTTTCAGTGTAAATGTACCCAGAGAGAATTTTCACGAATGGGGCAAAAGAAAAGAGCCAACATCTAGAGACAGGCCAGGAATGACCCCCACCAGCTGAATTATCCTGAGCTTTGGGGAAGAGTGTTTGAAATACAAACCCATTTGCGGATGGCCTATGTCTTACTATGAGCTAAACCCAAATATCACTCAACACAGGCTCTGGATCCAAATTTTGCAGCCTCCCAGCTCTGTCCTCTAAGAAACTGCCTATTCCACTTTGGGATCTTCATCATACATTGATGGTGTCCCCCATCTGGGTCTAAATTTACTTTAAAGAAACATTTTGGATGTTGGAGGTTTGAGATCAGTGGCATCGAATCGCAGCTGTCGCCGTGTCCAGCTGGCAATCCCATTAGAACCTGGATTGCCAGCAACGGGGCACATAAATGGTTTTGCTAGGTGATGCCTGTGGATAGGGATTCTAAATGCTAACAGGATTCTGCCATCAGAGGGCTATTACTGCTGGATTACCATGGCTTCTGGCTTTCTAAACCACTCAAATTTACAGACCCCCAATCTGACATTTATCTTCCTTCTCCCACAAACATCACAGATAACTTCAGTTTTCTCTAACGTCCTGACCTTTTCGCCTGAGTTGTTAAAAGCCATTAAGCGTTTTATTGTAGCTGATTCTCACCGCTCGCCAATTGTTCTGTGACATTTATCAAGAGCTTGTTATAGGGCCGGAAAACCATGTAAGCCTGTAACGATCAATATTTAAATCGGAGCTAATTTATTTGCACGCCCTCGTTAACTGTGATTTCCATTTGCTTTCTTGGCAGCTCCCAGTGATAAGCAGATAATGGATCAACTTCAGCAGGAGCAGAGACGTGCCCGCAGCTCATTAGAAGGTGAAATGCACCGAATTAAATGGCATTTAGTGAAGTCACTTTTCAGGAGACAAAGTGCTTTTTAAAATTAAGCTCAAGGGGATGCACACATGGAAACAGTTACACCTGTTAACTAGTGCTATATGCAATCTCTGTCTATCTCTTCCTGCATGGAGCCGGTGAGCTGAAGAGCCGGACTTTCCCCACTTGTTGAGCTAATTCATTGTAAGAGCCCACCTGAGCATCCCTGCAAACCGGGTCCCATGGCACAAGATGAGGCTGGGGGCAGAGTGTCACAAAGCCTCCAGCAGAGTTCAACAGTGGAAGGGTTAATCTGTATGTCTGGAGCTCAGACCGCATGGGGACAGGCGCCCCCGGCTGGTACCTAGTGTGGTTTGAGAGGCCTGTGGCGGAAAAGCAGCCTCTTGTTTTCACACCGCTGGAAATATTATTTCCTGCCGAGGTGAAACTGGCTCGGATGCTCTCGGCCAGTGAGAGGTTTCAGCCCCCGTCTGCAAAAAATCCATGATGCGGTCCCGCAGGCCTGCCAGTCTCTGCTCAAGAGAGACCCGCTGCAGCCGAGATGGAGCAGCAGTAGTGTGACCATAGAGGGAAAACGAGACTCCGTGTGGGGCTGGGGTCGCCGCTTACCCCTCACCCCCCACCCACACGTTCCTTCGCTCCCAGCTAGGGAGTCACAGCGCACTTTTGGGCAAAACTGGGCCGTTTGCTTTTGCGAACTGAGCCGCAGAAAGGACTGTCCTGGCCAAAACGGGCCATATGGTCACCCTAAGCAGCAGGGGATGTAGCCGGCTGGGGACTCCCTTCAGGAAACGCAGGCGCTGATGCAGATCAGCGTATTGACAGAGCTGCGGGAAGGAGACGCTTACTCGGCACTTCCTTCGTTTTCCCGAGTATCCGATTCCGCTGAGAAGATCCAGGGTTTCTCCCGGCCGTGCCAGCTGGGGGCCACACACGCTCCTCTCCCAAAGGCCCAGGTTCTGCCACCCGTGCTTGCACGCTGTAGTGCCTTACTCTGTGAGAAGTCCTGTTGAAATCAATGGCGTTATATGTGCAGCAAGGTCCTGACTGTCAGTAAGGGTGGCTGAATGTCTCCCCGCATGTGCTGGCCTGGACGCCTGTAGGTCCACTCCCACCCTCATTGATGTTGGGTGCTAAGGTCCAGATCAAAAGGTATTTAGGCTTCTAGCTCCCATTGAAAGCAGTGGAAGTCAGGGCATCTGGGGTTACCTTACGCCTCCAGAATCCCCCACTGAAATTAACAGGGCCATTTACGCAGTTAGCTGCTGCTCAGTGGGAGGATGGGGGGCCACTTCTGGCCCTTTCTCTTTGTTCCAGCCTCGATCATTGACAGAGATCTGTTTTGTTTCAGATCCGTGTGGGCTGCCTATGGACGAGGGCTCCTGCCTGCACTACACGTTGCTCTGGTATTACCACCGCAGAGCCAACGCCTGCAGGCCCTTTGTGTTCGGAGGCTGTGGCGGGAACAGCAATCAGTTTAAATCCAGACTAACGTGTGAGCTGCGGTGTAAAATCACACCAGGTAAGGGGACTTCCCTTCCATTAGGTTACGGTGGGTACAAGAACAAACGGGGATAGACTGGCCGCGAATAAACTGAGGCTGGAAATTAGAAGAGGGGTCCTACTCCTCAGAGGAGCAAGGATCCGGAATGGCCTACCCAGAGGGCTAGCAGGGGGCAGGAAACCCACATCTCTTGAAGTTGGATTTTGATACGTTCACCAGTACGATTCCTGGACTCAATGACCCACAAGGTCTCTTCCTATGTGAGGCCACACCATTAACTTCCTCTAGCCCGTCATATCAATCCTGGACTAGCCTCCCCTCGAACAAACGTTGAGGCCCATCCCTCGGCGCCTTCAAAGAGTTCCTGTAAAGCAGCCAGTTCTGCAGCACGTGGCGTATCTCCTGGGATTCACTAGCAGGCCACAGTTGCCTACCCGCCACAAGCACGGCGGGGAAAAGGGAAACTGAGACAGAGCAGCAAAAACATGTCCAGGTTCATGTCACCAGTGGCTCCATTGGGTCCCATTTGCAGTGCTCCTGGTGTCCCAAGCATGTTCAAAGTCCACGTCTCTTTAAGGAGGCGAAGCAGGCCCAGCCTATGTGCCTGGGGTCCCGAATCCAGTATGTCCTTCCCAGGTGCTGCCTGTCTTCACGCACTGCCCTGACGCTGCCATTACACACCCTTCCCTGGCGCTGCCCCTTCCTCCAACTGACTAAGGTAGAGGACCCTGAGTTTTATAAGGCCTCAGACTTCTCCCACTCCCAGCATGCTTTGCTAAAAGGTACCAGTGCCCCCCACCGTCCCCAGCTCTCAGTGAATGAAGCCAGTTGGACCGGGCCCCAGTTTTAACCCTGAAGTGGCCACAGACTTTTTCCAGCCCCCTGTCCTGGTAACTCCAGTTTCTGAAAGAGCTTGGGTTTGCCTTTTTCCTGCCACATCAGTGATGGGTTGGTCATCCGGGCCCAACAGTGACTACTTGGTGAGGCGATCTTGTCCACGCCTCATTCTTCATGTGTGCACGGCACTGTTCACATGGGTGTATCGAGGCTGGCGGTTACTGGGAGCAGGGAGCATAAGCTTTGCGTAGAACATTGCAAGCCATCTTTTATACTGTAGTTCGGGAGCTGTCTATATCCCTTGTGTGCAGAACTCGTTAATATTTATGGCGCCGGCACACATTCAGGGAAGAGAGGCCTCAGGGTACTTATGGACCATTCCTATATATCTCAAGGCTGCAGTCCTAACAGGAGCACAGAGTTTGCTATATATCATCCCTCCGGCCCATCAAATCTGGCGCGCTGCTTGTGAGGAAAGCAAAGTATGCATGGTTTTTTAGCTACTTTTTCAATGCCGGATTAGCTTGTGTAATTGAGTTTCCATCAGTGGGATGATGGGACACTCAGCTCTGACATTATCAACTCCACTCAGAGACCCACTCCCCCCCATGGTAATTTGTTGGTAAAGTGCCTTATACCCCTGTGAGACACAATAACCCCCAATGGGTCTCCCAGTTGCGGATTGCTGCCAAATAGCAAGGTTCGGCTGTACAGCGAAATCCTGGCCCTACTAGTCAAAGGCCAACGTTCCATTGACTTCCATGAAACTGAGATTTCACCCTGGCTATTTTGCGTCCCAGCTCTATCATGGTTCCTCTTCTCTAATGCTGGGCACCACGTTACTATTTTGACATGCAGGATTCTGTGCAAACTTCCCCAGCCCCCCGCACCCACTTTCCTTGATGTGACCTCGACTGAAAGCTCCCACGCAAAACTTGGCCAAACCCTTCTCTCTGCTTTTGGGAGGAAGCCACTGCGTTTGGCCTGAATTTCACCTTACCCATGCATCAGCCCCAGCGGTGTATGAAATCCAGAGTTTGCAAATCCTAGAGTTTGCAAATCCGGTCCGAGGTTGAGGTTTGTAACGAAACCTTGAACCCTTGGCGAGCCATGGAGGAAAGATGTGCTTGGTAAAATGAAGCCATTGTTCTGTGAAGGGGGACCTTTCAGAGAAGCAAACAGTCACTGCTGGCTGGGGAAAGGCAGTAGTTACTGCTTATGAAGACAGCACTAGCTAGCCTGGCCTGAGAGAGTCAGGAAGAGCAAATCTCTGAAGAGGCTGTTCTCCCTATCGAAAGAAAGCGCCACTGAGAAACCAGCTGAGGGGGAAGCACTCTACTTCTCAAACTCTCAGTGCTTCGAGGATAACGACCAGGGAGAGTCCTCCTCCTACCCCACGCAGACCATTGCGCTGGCTTTAACCACAGCCTCAGCTCGCTGCCAGGTCTTGTTGTTCTGCTCCTTTTCCATCACTGCCCGTGGGAGAGTAAAATCAGACCTGAGACCTGCGGTGTTAATTTCGATGGAATATACGGGCCAAAGGTGTTAACATGATCCAGTCACTGGCCAAAAGTAAACAGTGTTAAGCGGGGTCCGGGATTTGGTGTACACAAGCCTGAGCTTGCATAGCGCCATGGCAAACCCGTTGTTTAACCCTTTATTAACGATACCGAAAAGGAGGAAAACCAGCAAAGCTCTGGAAATGTGGAGTAGTAAGTACAACTTTCATTTGAACAACGCCCCTGGTTCCCTTTCCTGCTAGCTGGAGAGAGTTTTGGAAGGAATCCCCCCTTCGTTTACAGTCTCCGAGGCAGTCTCAGAGACGGTGACAAATGGCCTCTTGGGGAAAAGAGACGTCGTTAGTTGAGCGGGGCTGGAGCTGCTGTTGTTAAAGTCCGATCCCATTTCATCTCCAGAGGTGACTGGGATTCAGCTGGAGCTGGTAAGGGTGGAGATGTCATATGAGTCCCTCTCTCTGGCCTGGTGCAGTCAGGATAACTTTTAGGATCAGGACAATGAAGGTCGGGGGTCCCAGGAGACGGTGGGGGTGGTAGCTCACTCCAGTAGCCTCTGTCTGTTCTTTCTGTATCTCTCCTCCCCCCCAGTGGCTTTCTTTAAGGCCCACAAAAGGAATGGCAGGTGGCATAGCCCAGCCCCTCATTATTTTGTGCCCCAATTAGGCCTAATATCCAATATGCTAATTTTGATTCATTAACTTCCGGCTCCACGTCATCTGTTTCTAACAAGCATATTTCCAACAGTTCTTGGATCGGATCCATGTGGCCTTTTTGGTTTAGGCTAATCCAGTTTCTTTGGCTGGTTCTTCTGCAGTTGTTTATTACATTCTTTCTTGAAAATAACTTGACCTGCTTTCCTTGGTAAATTGCTAAGCAGCCAGCGGTTATAGGCCAGTTGTCACAATAGACCTCTCCCATCCTGGACAACATGGATGTGGGTGCCATGCTCCTCCATTCCCTTGTGAGTTTGAGCTGACCGTGAATATCCTCCTTTCCGGCACCAGCCCTTCTATCAGTGAAACAGCGCCCTGTGCCATCTGCTGCCATGCTGGGACCCCTCAGCCTATGGCACCCAGCTTGCCCCTTAATCCACACCAGATCATTTCTGGTTCCTAAGAATACTAGAACGAAGCTGTGGCTACTCCAGGACCTCCCAGTTCTCACTGCCCTGCACACTGTGGCCACTTCACATCCACAACAGCAACAGAATTCAGTTCATCCTGCTGCGAAAGCACAGGCCCCTGCCGTTGACTCAAAGGTGAATCTCCTCTAGCTGTGAGCAGTAAAGGGCTTATGAAACACAGGTGAGCAGTTCCGATGGCCTCCAGTAGATGGCAGTGGTGCACTCATCAGCCTGTTTGTTACATTACTGACCTTTGGAGCAAAGTGCTGCTCAAATTCAGCGGCTTCTCTGAGGCCTTCCGCTCACGCAGCGTGTGTGACATCACAGTTCTCTCCCATGGAAATGGTGATGATGTCACAAGCCCAGGGCAGCGTCCACAGCTGAATGTAGCAGGCAAGAAGAGGAAGTTGATCCCGGCAGGCGACAAGGGACACAAAGGTCTTGCCTGTGAGGCGGGTGCCACCACCATCTTCCATCTGAGGGGCTTTGCTTCCCACTGGTAAAGGCAACGTCGCTGATTCTGAAAGCAATGAGCGGACGACCGTTCCCATTTTCAGTCTGTACAGCGACAGCGCTTTGTGGAGAGTCATTTGCACTGTTCCCCTTACAGAGTCACTCATTTACCCCGTCGCTTGTGCCAGTCTTTCACGCTGCAACGCGGGAGAGAAAAGCATTTTAAACCTTTCGTGAACTGATGGCCAGTGTTGCGATTCCCGACTAAAATTAAGCCCCCCCTCATGCGCTCACACTACAAGTCTCGAAGGTCAGGATTTTTTTCCAGCCTCAGCACATTCTTTAAAGGTGTTTCCAGTCCAGCAGGAGTTACCCCACGTTAAATAAAGAACACGGTTTCTCCACCAGACAGTTAATTCCCAAGGACTCGGAAAGACAAGGCGAATTCACTGCCATTTCAGATAAACGAAGCTAGCAAGCTGGGGGAGAGAGGGGGACGAAAGAGAGAGAGAAAACCTGAGATATACAGATGGGGAGGGCCAACCCGCAAAGAAACAATGGAATGAACTCAAAAAAATCCTGACATTTGAGAGTTCTAAAAGGGAGGCTTAATTTTCCTTAGAAAACGTGTCCACCGACCCCGGGGCAGCCGGGGCTCCAGCTGTCAGCCCCAGCTGGCTGTTCCCCTGCCAGCCTGGGAAGTGGGAGAGGGGACCCCACTACAGCTCCCCGGACCCGGGGAGGGTGAAGAACCCAAAGGAGCAGAGGTGAAGCTGGGGAATGCAGGGGGGGCTGAAGTGAGGAGGGGGGGCTGATGGGGTGGGGGGAGTGTCTGATGGTGGGGTCTGAGCAGACAGGATGAGCACTCGGAGGGTGAACAGAGGGTGGGGGGGTCTATGGGGTGGAGGGCTGAACTGATGGGGGGGTGATGATGGAGGTCGAGGGACTGAACTGGGGGGACAGAACTGATGGGAGACTGAGGGACAGGATTAATTGCGGGGCAGGAGACGGGCAGAGGAGAACTACTGCAGCGGGGGCCAAAAATCACCTTCTCCGGTACACGTGGGAGAGTAGAGCTCACTAATTGTCACACGCACACAGCCTGGGGATGGGCTGGGG
Organism: Mesoclemmys tuberculata; assembly: GCA_007922155.1. Classification (NCBI taxonomy): domain Eukaryota; kingdom Metazoa; phylum Chordata; order Testudines; family Chelidae; genus Mesoclemmys; species Mesoclemmys tuberculata. The sequence goes on along the minus strand of ML675616.1, from coordinate 4,215,123 downwards.
GAGTTCAAAAATCAAGAGGCAGGCCTATAAAACACAGTGTAATCTTTTTTTAAAATGTCGTGGGTTTGGAGCCAAACTCATAAGTTGTGGGCGTCCAAGTCCAGACTTTTGATATCTTGAAGTTGGTAATACTGAAAACAGGAAAAGGCAACTGTAAGACCTCACAAGTTAGCTGGGCGATCCAGGGGGCGGTGGGACAGGTGTAGGCCCTGGAATGACTACGAACCCTTTTAATTGGCTCAATTACCAGAGAGAAAGCAGATGCTGGTAATGATGACAGCGCTATTTCCCTTGGGGCATAATGAAACTTGCTTTGACACTGTTGACGTGTTAACGTGTTCCCTGGAAACACAATCTGCTCCCTTAACAATTCCATCCAGGGGATGCAAAATGTTCTAATCAGTGGCATTATTAAACACGAAGAAGGAAATCTTAGTCGGAAGCAGCCTTTGTGGTGTGAGCTCCCCCCTTCATGTTTGACACCAACCAAAAGCATTTCTTCGAGCTGAATTTTACAGGAACTCTCCGATCAGTGCCCCTTGACCTCTCAGGTTTTCTTCTGACCTCCCTAGTTTTCCTCTGACTCTGTCTAGCTATCTCTCTGGTCCGCACAGCAGACAAGGGGTGAAATCCCCCGTTCACATAAATGGACATAGTTCCACTGAAGTCAACAGAACTTCATCAGTTGTCCTAATCTGGCCCCAAAGTGCCTTGTGCTCAGAATCAAACTGTACGTGAGGATTCGCAGGGCAAAAATTGTTCTTGGAAGTGCAGCTGGCTTTCCATTGCCTAATTTAAAGCCTGTGGGGGTTAGATAAACAGGCGAGCGCCTCTTCAGGGTGGCTGTTGGTTTGCAGAGATATTCCGGAGGAAATTGGATGCTCCCGTTCCACTGCAGCTGCCATGGACAATAACCTCCAACTTGATCAGCTGCTGATCAGTTGGTAAAATGTGTCATCCTCTGCATAGATCCAAACCACAAAGTCACCCTGTGGATCGCAGTCTAGACACATTCACTCTCCACAGTCAAGCTGAAAAGTTTCTGATGATGTTCATTACACAGAGTTGTAGATGTGTGTGTGTGGGGGGGGAATAAAGGGCTGAAGACACAAAGTTCAGATTCACGTCAGAATTTGCAGGTGTTTGGATCTCGGTGTCTGGTTTACGACTATTCCTAGTGTATATAAAATACACGCATTTGTTCACTGGTTTGCGTGGATGTGTGCCTCAGGTACAGCTCTCTGGTGAGCAAAAGAGTTTTCATAGTCAAAGGCTTAGCTGCTCTGGAGGCTGTGCAAATACACAGAAAGATTAGATAGATCTGTCCTAACTCACCCTACTGGAGAGCAGTGGCTTGCTTAGAAAGGCAAGTGCATTAAATGATCCTTGATTGTCTGAGCCACTGACAAAGTGCTCAATGGCCAAGATATAGCAAGCCTAGCTTTGAGTGGGCACCGGTTGATACACATCAGATCCCAACCACCGGGCTGAGCAACCACCTCATGTGGGGGAGAGGAACACTTCTGCAAGCTGAGTGCCCCTCCACACCCTATGAACATCATCGTTCCCAGGCCATCCTGCCACTTGCCTCTTGTGATCAAGGCAATGGGACCAGAGGTTAAGTATCAACAATCTGACAGCCTGAAAAGTGCTTCATGATCAGGGCAGAGAATGCGTGCCTACAGGTTCGGCTGAAGTCAATGGATTTGGAAAAGTGGGCTGGATTTGGCCCTGGATGTCAGGATATTGCCTTACCACGTGAGGGTTGTGCGAATGAAGCATACTGGAAGGGTAGGCCAGGAAGTGTGAGGATGGCTAGAGCAGGGTGAATAATTTTTACCACAAATTTGGTCAGCAAAAAATGCAGATTCAACTGAAATGTTTTGTGATTTGTCGAAATTGCCAGATTGTTTCTATCAGAAAACAAGCAAACCAGACAACAAAAACAGGTGGGAAAAATTGAAACATTTTGGTTTGATGTTTTCAAAAAGAAACGTCCCTGGTTTCATCTGAAAATTCCCATTTTTGGTTCAAAATTTCTTCCAGTTTTAGGTTCAAAAATTAAAAATCTTCCACGAGAAAGCTGGGAATTGAAACAAAAAGTCTTGGGTCACACAAAATGTTTCATTCAATCCGAAATGATTTTTTAAACAACTTTTTGGCTCGATGAAAAAGAATTGGCAGGGGTGGGAGGAGGGGAGGTCAACCCCAACTGGATTGAAAAAAATAAAGAAGTAGAACTGCCCGAGAATCAAAAAATGTGTTGTTATAAATGAGTCTTAACAGTGTTCCTTCTGCAATGGCAGTGTCACGAGCAGCTCCGCGAGGAGCAGAACTTCCAGCGAGCCTCAAACTAAATCCTTTTGTTCTCTCATTCCTTCTTTCCCAAATCAATGCCAGGAAGGTGACTGCCTGCGGCTAGATGACAGAAATGAGAAACGAGCTGCAAGAGGCGAACCCAGGACACTTCAGAGACTGGAAATACAGCAAGACAAAGCACAGAACACAAAGGTGGTAGACGTTAGTTCTAAAAACACGGAGATAATTATCGTTAAGGATAGGTAAAGCAGGCTGATAAGAGGGAGTCTCTTGTTTGTCTGGAAAAGCTGAAGTGTTTTTGGAGGCTCTTGCTGCAGATCAATTCTGCAACAGACACCGACATTTTATCTTATTTTTAAAAATAAAACTGTAAATTAAGCCAGCTTGGTAGAATTCTAGTCACCTGGTAATTCTTTATCAAGGGCAGATAAAATGTAATTGTTTTTCCATTACCATGAGTTTGGTATGGAAGGACAAGTCAATTTTGCCCTAGGCTGGTAAATTTGGGGGATGATTTTGCAAGCTGATATTAAATCACCAGTAGGGCTAGAGGGAACCAGTTTGGGACAGATTGGGTCAGCATTCAGATATGCCGTCAGCCATCTCTGCAGTTTGGCTAGCTTTAGCTTGCTTGCAGTGATGTTACCATTTTCCCATGGCTCTCCACTTCCTGGTATCATCCAGGATCAGAAGCAGTTGTGAGCAAGGAGGGGTATGATCTGAGCACAGGCCTGGGAACCTGGAACTTCTGAGGGCTAATCCTAGCTCTGCCACTAAACTCTCTCTGTAGCCTTGGACAAGTCACTTGTCCTCTCTTTGCTTCAGTTTCCCACCCATAATACTGGGATGTATTGAGCATTCATTAGTTAATTTCATTGAAGTGGAAAAGTACCAAGTGTTACTAAAGTGTCACAGAAAAGGCTGTTCTCAAATTGGGCCATACCAAGTCATTCCGAAAAGCGTTACCTCCTCCTGTGAAATTTCAAACTCAGTTTCTAGATCAAAGTGTTTTGAATACATTTGGAAGGCCAGATGCTGAGGTCAAGCAGCTGCATGAATAGGCAGGTTTGCGATAAAGATTCCAGTGTCTTGGATCTAAGGCTACGTCTACACTGAGGCACAGTGCAGTGAAGACGGCACTCAGAAAAGAATCACAGAAGTTGATGGGAGTAACGCAAGTTCTTTGCGTAACTCCTGTCAACTGCCACCGAATCGCTGAGGTGAGTGTAGACCAAGCCTATGTAACACTGGCTGAGAGGCCCCTTCAGATGAGAAGAATGGAATCCTCTGAACCGAATTTCGTAAGGCAAGAGTAACCAGTTATCAGAGGAGCCACTCTTTGTCATCAGGGTGACCCAGCGTGAGCTGCTTCTTTATCTAGCTTAAGGTACAAAAGACTTAAGGTATCTTAGCTCTTTTAAAAACACTGGTAATCATCTCCTTGCCAAGGGGAAAATGAAGAAGGACATCACAAACAGCTTAGAGCTGGTTAGGAAATATTAACTGTCTTTAATATGTATGCCGTAGCTAAAAATTACACCTATTAAATGAGGTTTCGTTAACAAAAACATTTAATGAAATGTCAAATTTTCTGGCTTACTATAACCATTCTGGTCTCTAATTTATGGTATTTCAGGCTAAAGTCCCTTGACTCGGTCATGTACGGGAGAGGCAATGTTGTCTATTAAAGCCAGCATGGCATTCCTTCGTTCTAAGTCAGCCTCAGCCACTGACTGCCTCCATAGACTTTGGCAAGTCACTTCACCTCTCTGTGGCAATTATGATACTCATTCACGTATTTCCCAGGAGCACCGTGTGGTTTAATTGCTTTATATTCTTGTGGCCAAAGCCAGCCAGTGGCAGAGAGAAGGAAGATTAAATTTACAAATACCAGTGACTAAGATGAGGGGTGGATCTTTGTACAGGACGCACCCTTTCGTTAACGGTTCATCAAATAATTGTTCCCGTCTCCTCTGTGAACGTGTGTTCTTCCATTCTGTATATACATAAATCTTTAGTTTTCATTAAACAATTTAAAGGACAACTTGTCTTTGTGAATTTTAGCATGAAGGCTCCCCACATTTTTTTTCAAGATGTAACCCTTCTGCCAGGAACAGCTGGCAGAAGCAAAGGGCCGAGTTCTATATCTAAGGATTCCTGTCAATGATACAACACCAAACCGGTTTGAGCCCCCACCCAGTTCCCTGGGAAATCACACACTATCCCCTGGATGACCCCAAAAGGCAATACTTCCCCTCTTGCAAGCACAGAGTCTGATGTAGAAAGTAAACCTTTTAATAAAAGGAAGGCGGTAACACGGCACTGGTTTGGGAAAACAGAGTCTGGGGAGGTTCCTTTCTGGGGTTGGGCTTTGGGCCCATCTCTTACAAGTATTTATGTGTTTGGAGGAACCCATAAACTCATTAGCTCACCAACCAAATGAGGAAGGCTTTAAACTAGGTTCAGGGGGCAGGTCACAAAAGCCACAGGTAAGTATAAAAATGGCGACCTTAACAGAGGATTAGAAGGTGGAGGGGACACATGGAATATTACAATAGGGGCACAGGAGGGAAATCAGTGGGAGACTCTGCTCAACGTGTTAGCTGTCCATGCACAAAGACAAGGAGTCTGGGGAATAAACAGGAACGGTAAAAGGGGTAAAAATGGATGCCATGGTAAAGGTCTACTATAGACCACAAAATCAGGATGAGGACATGGGGGGTCAGGACTTTAACTACCCAGACATCTGTTGGAAAAGTAATATGGCAAAACACAAAATTTCCTAGAAGCTCTTAGCATGTACTGGGTACAACATTTTGTTTCCGAAGGTGGAGGAAGTAACCTGGGGGGTGGCCATTTTAGAATGGATTCTGACCAACTGGGAGACAGTCGTGAATCAGAAGGTGAAAGGAAATTTGGGTGAAAGTGATCATGAAATGATAAATTTCATGATTCTGAGGAAAGGAAGGGGTGAGAGCAGCAAAATAAGGACAATAGACTTCCAAACTGCAGACTTTAACAAGCTCAGAAATCTGGTAGGTAAGGTCCCATGGGAGGAAAAATGGAAGGGGAAAAGGAGTTCAGGAGAGCTGACACTTTCTCAAGAAGGTAATATTAAAGGTACAACTGCAGCTATCCTGATGTGAAGCAAAGAGAGAGAGAATAGTAAGAGGCCAATATGGTGCCAGCAAGAGCCCTTTAAAGACCTGATAAATCAAAAAGGAATCCTACAAAAAAAGGGGAAACATGAGCAAATTGCTAAGGAGGAGACCAAAGAATAGCACAAGCCTATAGGAATACAATCAGAAAGGCTAAGGCAATGTATTCAAGTCAGCAGGGCCTGATGAAATTCATCCTAGGGTACTTATGGCACTAGCTGTAGCAATCTCCGAACAGTTATCAATTATCTTTGGAAATTTCCAAAGGACGGATGAGGTCCAAGAAAAGTAGAGAAAGGCAAACATAGCATCTAGCTTTAAAAGAGGGAAGAGGGAAGACTCGGGGAATTATAGATCAATCATGCTAACTTGGATACTTGGAAAGATACTGGAACAAATTATTAAAGAATCAATTTGTAAGCAGCTGGAGGATAATAGGGTTATTACAAATAGCCACCATAGATTTGTCAAGAATAAATCATGCCAAACCAACCTAACTCCCTTGTTTGACAGTGTTTCTGGCCTAGTGGATGGGGCAGGAGAGCTGTAGATGAGATTGATCTTGATTTTAGCAAAGCTTTTGACACAGTCCCACTTGACATTCTCCTACACAAACGAGGGGAATGTGCTCTAGATGAAATTATTGTAACTAACTGTCGAGCTGGCAGTACTGCAGAAAAGGACCTGGGGGTTACAGTGGATCCCAGGTGGAATATGTCAACAATGTGACACGGTTGCGAAAAAGGCTAATATCATTGTGGCCTGTGCTAACAGAAGCTTCATATGTAGGACACCGGAGGTAATTGTCCTACTCTACTTGGTGCTTGTGAGGCCTCAGATAGAAGGCAGCGGCCAGTTCTGAGCACCACAGTTTAGGAAAGATGTAGCCAAATTGAAGAGACTCCAGAGGCGAGAAACAAAAATGATAAAAGTTTTAGAAAACCTGACCTCTGACGAAAGGCTAAAGAAAACCTGGGCATGTTTAGTCTTGAGGACAGAAGACTAAGGGGGGGAACCTGAGAACAGACTTCAGATATGTTAGGGGCTGTTATAAAGAGGACAGGGATCATTTGTTCTCTGTGTCCACTGAGGGTAGGACAAGAAGTAATGGGCTTAGTGAGCAGAGAGGGAGATTTTTGGTTAGATATTAGGGAAAACATTCAAACTATGAGGGTAGTTAAGCTCTGGAATAGGCATCCAAGGGATGCTGTGGAGTCCCCATCATTGAATGGTTTTGAAACAGGTTAGACAAACAGCTGTCAGAGATGGCCTAGGTTTACTTGGTCCTGTCTCAGGCAAAGGGAACTGGAGTAGGTGACATTTGGAGATCCCTTCAAGCCCTACATTGTTCGGCTTCAATGATAATATCATCCTGTGCTGTTAACTGTGGAGGCCCTTCATTTTCCCTATGCAATGAGATTGGGTAATTGCCACTAAGGGTGTTATTTGAGTGAAGCGAGATGATGCCTCTTGTTAAAACATCCCCCCACCCCGCTTGGTGAATCTGGCCCCATGTTTCATTTTCATCCAACAGGCTGTGAACTGCTGCGTGTGGGAAAAACAAAGGGTACCTCATTCATGGCCGGTGGGACCCCTTGGGAGGCACATCTGGTTGATATCAGTGACAGCTGTTTGCCCAGCTGCACGGCTGGGGTGACAACGCCAGGAATTCATGATTCTAGACGTGGTAGGCAGCCTGGCCAGCCAGATCAGGGGCAGAACTCCCTCGCGATGATAACTAGGACCGCCTCTGGATCCCCACTTACAATGTGCTCATGGGCTCTTCAGAGTCAACACCATGTCACTGGCTTCCCTGCCTCCATCCCAAGTCCCTCTCAGGGGAAGAACCAGGTCCAAGGGCCGCTCTAAAGCCAGGACTACTGCAGCCACAGAGCATGAAGGGCCCTTCATAACCCACGCACCCGGCAGCCAGGAAGTCACGGAATGTCACAAACTGGACCCAATACTCCAAACGTGGCCTCACCAGTGCTGCACAGAGGGGAATAATCACTTCCCGTGATCTGCTGGCAATGCTCCTACTAATGCAGCCCAATGGGCCGCTAGCCTTCTTCGCAATAAGGGCACACTGCTGACTTAACGCCAGTTTCTTGTCCAGTGTAACCCCCTGGTCCTTTTCTGCAGAACTGCTGCCTAGCCAGTCAACCCCAGTCCGTAGAAGTGCATGGAATTCTTCCGCCTAAGTGCAGAACTCTGCATTTGTCCTTGTTGAACCTCATCAGATTTCTTTTGGCCCAATCTTCCAATTTGTCTAGCTCATTCTGGATCCTATCCCTACCCTCCAGCGTATCTACCACTCCCCCCATCTTAGTGTCATCTGCAAACTTGCTGAGGGTGTAATCTACTCCATTCTCCAGATCATTAATGAAGATGTTGAACAAAACCAGTCCCAGGACCGACTGATTGCTTTGATTACTCTTGATACCGGCTGCCAAGTAGACATCAAACCATTGATCACAACCTGTTGAGCCTGATGATCTAGCCAGCGCTTTATCCACCTTATAGTCCATGTACCCAACCCATACTTCTGTAGCTTGCTGGTGAGAATACTGTGGGAGACTATGTCAAAAGCTTTGCTAAAGTCAGGATATAGCACGTCTACCGCTTTCCCCACATCCACAGAGCCAGTCATCTCATCATAGAAGGTAATTAGGTTGGTCAGGCATGACTTGCCCCAACTGTTCCTGGCTGTTCCTTACTCACAGCAGGAAAGATGCTATTGGTTAACTCATTTAAAAAAAACAAAACCAAAAAATCCTGCAGCCTAAACTTAGGTTCCTAAATAAAAGGGGTGACTTTCAGAGGTGCTGAGTGCAATGGGAGTTAGACACCTACATGCCTTTGTGAATCCCACCCTTTGTCCCTAATGAATGATCTGGCAAATTGCCCAGGTGGTCACCCCTCTCCATCCCTACCAGCGCTGAGTTCATGGATGCCATGTGACCTTTTGGGTGATTATTCTGCAGCGGTTAGAGCAGGGCACTGGGAATCCAGACGCCCAGGTTCTATACCCAGTTCTTGGGCAATGTCCGTTTCCCCATCTGTAATGTTGGAATAATAGCACTAACATCAGCCTCACGAGGAAGTTGTGCGACTGTAGTATTAGTAAAGTGCTTTGAGATCCTTGGCTGGAAGGTGTGATTTGCACAAAATAGTCTCACTTGTCTCTACCTGGAACAAACCCTGCCCTGTGGATATACATGTTTGTTCCTGAATTGGGTGTATTAAATGCAGCTAGAATTTCCCATCAGCGCTCTAGGAAGTTGGATGTAATGGGACATTGATAACTTGATTTTTAAAAACAAATTTAGCCTTAAATGTTTACTATTGATTTACCATCTGAACTGCTTTGGTAGGACCAAAATATGACTGGAATGTATCCTCCACATTTCCTTGGAAATGTCATGCCACTATAATTGAGTTTCTCTAATTGATTTGATTGTGTGATACTGGAGACTTTTAGGGCACAACAATCCACAGGAGAGCAGGCTGCTTTTGAGACACGTGGGAGGTAGCTTTATTTTAATTGGAAGCATTCTGGGAAGACCATAAATACTTAAATGTAGCCTCTTAGAAAGACCTTTAAAAAAATCAGACAAATCCAGTATGCACAACCCCGTGTGCTCAAAGTATCTTAAGTTAGAGCCCCGAAACTCATGAGAATGACTTAAAAATGTGAGTTTTTTTTAAAAATACTACTCTTGGGGGTCTTCTCATTTGCCTTCTGGCTTTTGAGCCTTTTGGTTGTATTTGGGTCATGCTTTCCAGCTTTTTTCTGCAACCAGGAGGGCTAGAATTTTTTTTTTCAGACCAATGAAAGCTGAGTCTCTCACCAAAATCATACAGGCATCCCCACGGCAGTTCCTCGGTGACCAATGTATGGTGCCCATCTTTGGTGCCTGGGTCCTTGCGCACCAACTCCACCTCCCCACTCCCAGGTGTTGGTGCCCTGTCCCATCCCCCAGTTGGTGAACATGCTCCTGTCCCTCCTCCAGGCCAAGTGTCCCTGCCAGGACCTGCCGTGGCTAGAAGGCAGGATGGGGCTGAGCCAGGGAATCCTACCTGCTCCGTGGCAGAGGGCCTGATCTCGTGTGCCATGGCAGCTGCTCCACCCTGCCTCCAGATCCCACTCTTGTGGCTGTCCCCTCCCTGCCCCTGGGTCCCACTTTTGCCTCCGTGAGATATAGCGGGCGGAAACATCTGTAAGTAGGGTCTGCATGAGCGCTCCCCCCGGCCTCTAGTGACGATGAGGAGGCGAAGACTTCAGGAATGGACCTTCTTTGCATAGACACACACACACCCCTCTGCCTAGGTGCGCAGCATGGTGGAGCTGCTGTGCTCAAACGATCACTTTGGGCTGGGGTTGAATTGCAAGTCACGTGGTTCTTGGGTGCAGGGGCAACAAAGGGGTGTCAGCCTCATCGTGTGACTCAAGGGCAGCGGGACTGTGTGTGGCATGCCCTGGTTGAGGGGCTCACACTCAACTGCACTGCACTTGCTAAGCAGGGGGTAGAGGTAGATGGGACCTCAAAACATCCCAGAGGCGGCAGCAGAGTAGCTGATGGCAGAGGAGTAAGCCACGCACCGTGAACGGTGCTGCAGCAGCAACTGAGGCATTGTTCAATGCCTTTCTCTTCCCCCCGTGCGGGATGTGAACTCATGCAAACACACCTCTGAACTGCTGGGTCGTCGCTGGTCAAGGCCGACATCTGTGAGTGGAGTGCGGTGGCTGGTGTGTGGAAGGAACATTTGTTTGGTCAACGTGCACACCGCAGAGTGAGAAACTGAGGAGAAAGGCACTGGCCAGTGTACGCTGGGGTGGACATTTTGCTCATGGCCATGTGTTTTCAAATCATGCTTGTGGTGTTTCCCCAAATCCATGCCGGGTTCCTTTCCCCTTTTATTAAAATTGTTCTTTTCCATACACAGGCACAGCGCTTGTGAGAGGGGCAGTATTGCTTCTCACAGGTGCCCCGGGCGGGTATGTCATTTCCCCAGTTTACTGGGTGGGGGCACAAGCTGGTTTTGTGTTGTATTGTCAAAAGGAAACCCCGAAATATTGAACCTGGCCCTTGGTGCTGCCGACTCTACCAGGCAGAAGAGTAACCCATAGATTTGCACCCCCCCAATCTCCCCCCTCCTTGGTTCTGCCACCCCAGCAGAAAGGGATGCAATTTTCTCTTTGAAACCTTCCTCCCTGTGACATGATGCGGGACGTGACTCCTGCAATGGGGTGTCATTTCAAACGACTGTAAATGTAAAAATATTTACAGGATACTGCATGCTGGTAACACAGTGTAAAACGTCCTGATGCTAACAAGCCGGACCCTGACTGTTGTTAACTTCAGTGGAAGCAGCACTGGGCCCAATAGCTATTTTCTTCTAATGCCGATGGCATCTCACAACAGTAAATACAACCGCAGGGTGCGGCTATTCCCACCATCCGCCTTATGTAGTATAAATACTCTTCTTTATGCTTCCTCGGCTGCCCTGATGGACCACAAGTTTTATGACTCACGCCATGCTCCTAAATCGATCGATTCAGCCTGGCTTTCACCACATCCAACCGATGAAACATCAGGTGAAGAGAAACACCCCTTCAGAACAAATTTGTTTGCTTACCCCCTGTGGGTCTACCTCTTTCTACCAGCTTCTGAGAGCTGCCTTTAGCAAATGAACCGCTTCCTGGGCAGCACATGAACGCTGTCACTGGAATCTCTGAATATCAGGGCTGATTTTGTAGTCTCGCTGATGGGGGCATAGGACCGAGTTTCCATTGGTGGCTGTTGGTACTTTTTGCAAATGCTACATCAAAGGCTTGGCCATAGACATTCCCAGTTTGGAAGAATTCCAGCTCATGCGTTGGGGGGAAGGGGGAATAAATCAACACAATAGGAGGGGGAAAAGGGGGATGCAGCAAGGCAGCAGCGGACAGTAAATTAGCCAGGAGTGGACAAAGCCAGATGCTAGCAAAAGGGCCAATGCAATATTGCTCTGTGTATTAAAAGCATTACAGTGCAGTTGCTAGGCATTACTGCAGTATACATGAGGGTTTTTTTTCATGGTTTCAAAGTCCAGAGGGACCCGTCTGATCATCTAGTCTGCCCTCCTGCACAGAACAGGCCATAGAGCTGTGCCAAAATAACTCCTGTTTGAAACAGAGCACATACTTTTAGAAAACATCCAGTCTTGAGTTAAAAATTGCCAATGATGGAGAATCCACCACAATCCTTGGTAAATGGCTCCAATGATTAATTATCCCCATGGTTAAAAAAATTACACGTTATGTCCAGTCTGAATTCGTCTAGCTTCAGCTTCCAGATGTGGGAGCTTGTTATACCTTTGTCTGCTAGACTGAAGAACCGATTAGCAAATATTTGTTCCCCATGGAGGTCCTTATAGTCTGTGATCAAGTCGCGCCTTAACCTTCTCTTTGAAGCACGTTGCTTCTCGAATGGGTTCCTGGATTCTATGTTAAACCACAGCAATGGGACGGGGAGGTAGCAGTCAGGGCAGACCACGTTTGAAGTGTCACATCTAGTGCAGGTTGCCATCTTACCAGAAAGCTATTGGAGGGAGTTGAGAGAAGAGCCATGACAATGTTCCAGTGGGGGATGATGGGTGCCACTTACGAGGCGAGACTGACTGGGCTAAACGCAGCTAACGTGGGGACAGGATAGTCTATTAATAACTGAAGTGTTCAAACAGTGTGGATGGAGGCGAAGATAAAGTGGGGTTCAATGGGGCTTCAATAGGAATACTGGGGAGGAAATCTTAAGGGAGAATTTAAATAGTTGCGTTCAACTGTGGAGTATGATTGGCCCAAGGGAAGAGGGACCCCATGCCCTGGTCCCACTCTCTCCTAGAATCATAGAAGATGAGGGTTGGAAGAGAGCTCAGGAGGTCATCTAGTCCAACCCCCTGCTCAAAGCGGGACCAACCCCAACTAGATCATCCTAACCCCTGTTTCAAGCAGTGGTGGCAACGGGGGTCCTCTCCCAGAGGGGCATGGGGCTCCCTTCTCACCAGAAGTGGTGGTGGGGGTAGATGAGCCAGATCCACTGCCCACTTCTCTTCATGCCCATACACATCCCCTCCATGGGGGTAGCATCAGAGGCCTCCTGAAGCAGAGGCCAGGCGTGAACACCCCATAGAGAGGCTTGTGGCAAACTCTCCCCTCTCAGCGCTATGGTTCCAGGCTGGTTTCAAGTCACTGTACTGGTCACATTGTCAATATTTTCTTCTGCTGCCATCAAGGCTAGAAATTTAAGGCTTGCCTGCACCTGAAAATGAATATGGAAAAAAGGTAGGGTGAGAATTTAAAGCAGATTAGCCATTCCTGATTAATGCCATGTGTGGATGCTCTTTTTCCAATAATAAGAGTGCCTTACTCCAAATTAGTTTAAAGCACTTTGGAAGTAGGTTAAGATCATTTGGAATAAAGCACTCTTATTCTGGAATAAAAGCATCCACACATGGCGTTAATCAGGAGTAGCTGTTCTGGTATAACTCCATGTGTAGTGTGGTATAGCAAAGACAGAGGGCAGTAGGAAAGTTCTAGAAGGGCGCTATATAAGTGCTAGAATGATCTGGGCTTTATACCCTATAGACTAGTCAGAATCCATATAAGGTAATTAGTGTCAGCTGACACCAATTAAGGCCCCACCCAGGTGCCTATAAAAACCCTCTACTCCTGAGAGACAGTGTGGAGTAGTAGGAGTGTGGTGAGCAGAGGAGTTTGTGAAGAAGAACAGAAGACAGTGGTGTGTGGAGAACTGGAGAAGAACAGAACGGAGTTCAGCGGTGTGTGGGAGAGAGATGGAGCTCTGAAGCAGGTACTGGGCTCAAGAAGCCAGAAAGACAGAGGGGGGAAAGTGGCCCAGGGGAAAAAGCCTGCAGCTGCGAGTCAGGTGCCAGCAACACATAGCTGCTACTCAGAGGGCCCCTGGGCTGGGACCCGGAGGAGCGGGCGGGCCCGGGTCCCTACCCCCCTCCCTGGGAAGACGGGGTTGCCAGCGACGCCCTGGCCCACTGCGAGAGGCAAAAGTGCGAGACCCACCAGGGAGAAGCCGGCCGTTTGCCACAGTAGGCAAATCCTTATTTATTCTTTTTAAAATGAAAACTGATGTAATCACATGACTCCAGGAGCTCAGTCCGTAAACATGGGCGTCTACCACCTATGTCGTAATCCAGCCCTGACTTGGAATAACTAACAGGTCTTTGTCATCGGTAACTTCTGTGATCCCTTGATACTTTTCACATATGCAGTGGAGTTAGCCATGATGGCGGATCCAAATTCCAAGTTGGGCTGTTATACTCCGCATACCTAAAAATGCTCACCAGCCTCCCTATGTTTTATATATGTGTCTGTGTGTGTTTCGACGTTTTATTCGTGCTCCATACGGAGAAACACAGAATCATAGACATGCAGGGCTGGAAAGGACCTCGCTAAGTCATCAAATCCAGTTCCCTGAGCTGTGGCAGGACCAAGTAAACATAGGCCATCCCTGACATGTGTTTGTCCAGCCTGTTCTTAAAAACCTCCGATGACAGGGATTCCACAACCCCCTTGGACACCTAATCCAGAACTTAACTATCCTTATGGTTGGAAAGCTTTTCCTGAAATCAAACCGAAATCTCCCTTGTTGCTGATGGAGCCTGTTATTTCCTGTCCTAACTTCAGCGGACATGGAGAGCAACTGATCATTGTCCTCTTTATAACAGCCCTTAACATATTTGCAGACTGTCATCAGGTTCCCCGTCAGTCTTCTGTTCTCAAGACTAACCATGTCCAGTTTTTTTAACTTTTCCTCACAGGTCACGTTTTCTAAACCGGCTGGCGTTTGTGTTGCTCATCTCTGGACTCTCGCCAGGGTGTCTGCATCTTCCCTAAAGTGTACCCCCCCAGAACTGGACACCGTTGAGGCCTCACCAGTGCTGAGAAGAATGGGAAACTTACCTCCCATGTCTCATACAGTCCTTGGTGGCAGATAATAATCAAGTACTTAAAACGTAAATCCAGAGACCAGCCCTGCTGGAGCTTCAAGAAACAGTTCAATGCTAGGGCCGTCGACACAGAACAGCTGCGGCTGTGTCCAGACTAGGCTGGTGGTCTGTTTTCAGTGCAGCAGTCCTCCCTGAGACTAGCTGTCTCCTCCCATATAGCGTTGGCTCAGCAAGGGCAATGCCTCCGTTGTAGCTGGTTTTTTTAAGAGTAGCAATATCCATCTAGTAAGAAAGCATTGGAGGCGGGCGGGGGAGTTGACTAATCTTGGATTAAAATGTCAGCGGCTTGTTTCTCAGTGACCTTGACAAAAGAAAACGGTCAGTGAGATGGCAGGGCGAGGAGAGTGTAATTGAGTAATTTGATCATGATCCAGTCAAGATAATGTCAGCGAGTGCAGACAGCAAGGACCAAACAATAGTCCAGGGTTTTCTTGCTGTGTCCGGTAGATTGGACACGAGCGGCGGCTCTTTGCGAGGGATCTGTCAATAGCTCCCGCCCCAGCCTGTTCCAGTATCGAAAGCAAGAATGACGTTCATCTCCGTGGCATCGGTTCGAATCGGACGCGGGTGGGCAGCGAATGACCTGCCATGTATGGCGCCAGAGCAATTTAGAGCCTGGGGGTGACTTGGTGACAGAGCCACGGGGTTTAACCAGAGCTGAGATCAGCTGGGCACCGGAGAGAAACTTCTGGAAGCTTTCGCTGAGCTCCGCCTCCTGTGGCCCGCCAGCCGGAGGTCAGGTAATGACACAGCCAACCAATGAACGGCCGGCTTCAGAGCATCTTGTCTGTCATTGGTTGATCAGGCCCTGTGGGCGTGGTTCTTTCTGGCAGCTTTTGGATATCTGCCTTTCCCAGGCATCCCGGATGGGCGGTGCCTGGATGCGCTGCCTAGCTGTGCCTTAGGCTGTCGTCCCCTAGGAATGAGCTTTTTTGTAGCATCCTAAGGCTCTCACGCGGTACTGTGCTCTGCTTGTCACTGTGGTATCTGAGGCCCTGCTCCCTCGAGTCCAATGGGAGTTAGGAGCCTAAATCCCTTTCAGGATCTAGGCCCGAGCCCCTTCCAGAATAAATAAATGCAGTGACTCAGTTGATGGCCTCCATCCAATCCCGGGTGGCTACAAATCCTCACATCAAAACCCCTTTTGCAGCTGGAATTAGCTGGCTCCTGGCTAGTGAAGCCCAGGGCTGAATGGGCCTTGGCTACTGAGCGAACCTCTTGTCCCTAGGTATGGTCCTGCCAGGCCAATGCTGCAGCGTACTGTGAAAGCGGCAGGAGCAGGGTTTGTCCTACAGAAGCTCACGCTCTTCGATGGCTAGCTGAAAGAAACCAGTCTCCAGATGGCCACTTGGCATCAGGGTGAAGAAGGACCTGCGGGCAGAGGTTTTTGTGCTCCAGACTCTTACCAAAGCCAAATCGGTGGGGCTCCCACCACGGCCTCAGCCTTACAAGTCACACTTCCATGGTGTCTGCCCCCCACCATCTACCCCCTATATATTTTAGTTAGTTCCTCCCTAGCGGGTCCCCCTGGCGCCATGCCAAATAATGCCCTTCCGCTCTGGTGTGGAAAGCCTGCACACGCTTGTGAGTGTGCTTGCCCTGAGGGATCGCTTCTCAGACTTCTCTTTGGGGCGAGTCCTATGGCTCAGGCAAGGAAGCCGGGCCTTGTGGGGAAGGCCGAAGGCCTGGGACTTGAAAGTAGTGCGGTCACTTTCCAGCTCCGTTACAGCCTCCTTGGGAAAGTCATTTAATGGTTCCGTGCCTCAGTTTCCCTTCTGTAAGAGGGGGACAATAAAATTTCTTTCCCCAGCCTCTATTTCTTTAGACTGTAAACTCCAGGGACTGTTTCCTACTACATGCATGGAGAGCACCTAGTCAAGAGGCGCTGAGCTCCGCTGACGCTTGTAGGCCCTGCCCTAGCGTACATAATAATAATAATAATACAGTTGATGGGGCACTCATTGGGTACCTGACCTGCCCACCTTCAAGTCCCTCTTGGACTCTGACCCCGCTGGTTACGAGCTGAACCGACTTGCACACAAAGTTCCCCTTTCGGTTCTTCCCCTTTTCCTAACCCAGCTGCCCCACCGTCTTCAGCTCCTCAGGGCAGGGACCGCCCCATCCTCAATGCCCGGAAAGTGCCGAGAACACTGTGGGCCCCACCGCAGATAAATTTTGTTTTTGCCTCCCCCCTGTGGGTTCAACTGGTATCGCTGTAGGGCAGTTACCCTGGGCGATGACAACAGGAGCCCCACCAAACGAACGCTGCCTCCGCCAGCGGCTCACCACGGCCCCTCTCGTGGAGTTCCTGTCAGTCCTGCCGCCCCGCCGCGCTGACAGGCCCTTGGTCGTGGAGATAGCACGCAAGTAATTAAAATCTCCTCTGTCCATGTATTGTGACTAGCAATTATTGGCCTGTGTAATTACTGGCCTGTTTAATTACTGGATGCGCCCTTGGGGTCCATCAAATGCCGTGGGGCTGCTGTCTGAGCGAGAGGCTGTGGATGCCGCATCCCTGTATAACGTCTGATGCTTGTAGAGTGCCTTGCATCCTGAAGGATCCCGAAGCACTTTATAGCCTCCCCTTCCAGTCCCTCAGTGACAAGCATCCCCCCAATGGCTCCTTCTTCTTCTAGACCTCCATCGACTCCCGTCTTGAGCCTAGGGCACTAAAGCTGTCTTGCTTCCTGGAGATACCAGGGCCGGGATTCACCGCTGTACCCCGTTCCCTTAGCGGGAGGAAGCCTCGTCTGTGCCTGGCATGGGTCAAAATTATGTTCTTGCTACTGCAGCGGCCACAGGCAAGACCAGCCTTTCCCTCCAGGCCTACACAGGACCTGCTCTCTCTACAGCTTAGCAATGGGTTCACTCCAAGCCCTCCACGCAGCTCCCTGGAGTGTCCAGCCCTCGCAGTGCTCAGAGAGGGGCTTCTTCCAAAGACAGCGCATAGCTCAGCTCCCCAGTTCCACCTCTGATCGCCGCGCCGCTTAACACACCGTCCGAGGTCTGGTGCCAGTGGAAACAAACACACGTTTATTTAACAGAGTACGGAGTGTCGAGGCCTGGCAAGGAAAAGTATTGGAAAACACGTGGTTACAGATCACAGAAACTCGTCGGGCAAATTCTAGAGCTTGGACTTACTTCTCTAGACACTTTCCTGCCTCGTAGACCAACGCCGAGCCACAGTCCTGACAGGGTTTTACAGCCAGGCTTGGCTCCGATCTTCTGTCCGGGAGAAAGTCACACGGCACTTGCCTCCTCGGAAACAGCTCCCAGGTGCCTGATTGCACCCCCGGATATTAGAACAATCCATTGTCCTGATTTAGAAGCAGGATGCCCCCTGCGCCTGCTGTCCCGCTGGGTGTTTTTTCCAGTATATGCCTTTCTTGGAGATGTCGCCGTGCGTAATCAGCCTCTGGCACCAGTGTGATTGTGAAGCACACACTACACAATGACCAGAAGGGGAGATACACATCTGTTACCTAAAACATGGCTCCTGTCGGGTATTTGTCTTAAGAACAAAATTTTCAGTATGGACACAGAGCTTCTGAAATATTACCATACCTAGATTTCCCAGTGATCATGTTGGCAGGGGGCTACTGACGCTTGGTAGCAGAATTATTATGCATTTATCTGACCCAGAGTAGCCCTAGAAAACCCTGTGCACTCCCCGGTGCCCTCTGCCAGTTAGCCTCAAGAGAGCCTGGGTCACATTCTCCTGACTCAGTTGCTCTCTCCTCCACCTTAGCACCTACGAGAGGCGAGCTCATTCAGAAGCTATACGCCTGCAACGGTGCACGCCTCGCCACCGCCTCCTCATGGGTCCTCAGCGGCGAGCAAATCCGCAAGCTCCAAGGCCAAAGGGACGTGAACTGATGGAATAACTGCGCCAGAGGCAGACGCAGAGCACAGCCCGCCCCAGTGAGCCCACGCATGGACTCGTAACAGCACTTTTAAGATGAACCCACATCTACAAGGAGTTAAGTTTATGGCTTGACATCTTGGTTCTTTCCTTGCCCTGACCCCAGTGTTGGCTTTTCAGCCCCCATCGCTGTGTCACGTCTCCAATTCAACCGGAATCTCTTTGGAGGCCTTTGGCTTGTCCTGGCCAGTGCCTGGGAATTACAGAGCCTGATAGCTCTAGTGGAAAATAACAAGTAAACTGTGCACCAGGGCCAAATCTAGCTTCCCATTCAAGTCAGTCAGGGACCAATGGATTCTACGTGCATCACTGATCATTCCTTTTCAGCATCACCACGGCAAAGCAGAAGGCCAATTGTAAAAGGACGGGGCGGGAACCATGTTTGGTACTAGTCCCGGACTGTATTGGTGAAGGGCCGCCACCAACCGCTCTTGTGTTTGACAAAGATGCTGAATGACAGAGCTGCCAGGAGCTGACGGGGGAGGGTAAAGGTCAATGGCTTTCTGGGCTGTGACTCTCTCCCCCCGCAGTCTCCCCGCACTGAAATTGACAGGCTTAAGTCAATGCCCGAATCTCTGGAACTGGGATCAGTGTCGCGGCGGATAAAATCTCATTAACCATCTCTGCAGTCTGATTCATTTCGGGAGGCGACCCCAGGCGTACCAGCGACCCCATGGCAGGGGACTCTCCTAGACCTCATCACGGCAGCGACGGCGACAGGTCCCTTTGGGGAGTCAGGCCTGGGCTCCGAGGAGGACGCCGGGACAGACAGGGCAATGAGGCTGTCTGGACTGTAAAGTGCCACTGTGCTGGATAGCTCAGTACAGTTTAATGCATCAAACTCCCTGTGCAAACACCTCTCCAGGCCCAGGGCAGCTGCCAGGATCCACAGGAGCCCAGGAACCGCGGGAGATGCAAGCGAGCCCTTTAGGGTGACCAGACAGCAAGTGTGAAAAATCGGGACAGTGGGTGGGGAGTAATAGGAGCCTATATAAGAAAAATCCCCAAATATTGAGACTGTCCCTATAAAATCAGGACATGTGGTCACCCTAGAGCCTCTCCCTTCTATCTAGCCCCAACGGTGGTACCCAGATCCTCCTCAAGGCTCCGCCACTGAGACCTATCCTCTGCCCTTCCCCCCCTCCCCTGGGGTCTCCATCCGTACCGGTGCTCTCTGCCTTTATCTCTGCTTGCTTTTCCATCTCTGCCCACCCCATTTTATCCCTCCCTGACCCCACTCCTCCCGGGGCCAATCAGTTCACTCACCCTCACCGAGCCAGGCTCCCCTGGCCACCCCTGTGGCCCCTGGCCTGGCCATCACCGACGCCAAGCCGCTGGCCCCACCCACTCTTGCCCAGCAGCCGTCTTCCTCTTGGGCTGCGAGGAGGGCCCTGATTAAGCCAGAGACTGCTGGAGAAAAGAGGCCGCCCAGAGTCCCAGGGAGAGCCACCGCTATAGAAGGGCTACTCCTGGAAAGGACAGCGATCCTGGGACCACCGGAGCAGCCCTTCTCGCAGCAGGCGCTGGGCAAGGAAACACGAGGGGAAGCCTGGCGCCCACCCACAGCAGAAGCAGCAGGAGGCTGGGCCAGAGGGAAGCAGTTCCAGCGGAGGGCCAGTGGGGGGCGCTGCTGCGCAACTGCCCAGTGCAGCCATGCCTCGAGGAAGGGGATGCATGGACGGGACGGAAACCGTGTTTCGTTTTTGGGGGGGCCTTTGTGCCCGAGGGCTGCGAACGGAAAATTTTAAAAAAGCCGCTCAGCCGGTTTTGGCAAAGGAACTAGACAGCTGTGCTCTGTTACGTCGCGGAAGAATGAAGACCGCCTCGCGGTGCATTAGCTCAAAGATCCTTCAGACCAATAATTGCTGGAAGGGTGTAAAAGGCAATAGGATTCAGCCAGGGACTATATGAAGCTGGCGTGGGAAAGCAGGCCATTTAACAGCTTCTCCTGTCCCCACTGCAGCCTGACAGCCTCATTAGCTGGACCTGTCCATGTGCTTGGAGGGGGGCTGTTATTTTCAATCATTTGCTTCACGTGGTATTGTTGGAGGCCTAGCTTGGCCTGATTTGCTTGACCCCCCACCCCAACCTATGCCCCAATCACACACACGCGCGTCTTCAGAAAAGGTGGCTGGCACTCAAGCAGTGACAGAGTGAAGTTGACACTTAGATGGCCTGGTCCGATGTCCTTAAATTCTCTGAATGCTTTCAGCGAACAGCGTTTGTAGAGACGGGGAAAATGGCAAGATGCTAGGGGGAGAATTGTCAGATGGGCACACGGCAGGGAAGTAGGAATATGGATGATCACGTGGTTAAAGTACTTCTTGGCTGTGTCGTGTAACGCTCCGTGCCTCAGTTCCCCATCTGTCCTTTTACTCTATGTCTTGCCTATTTCTGCACTCTTTGGGGGCAAGGACTGGCTCTGATTCTGTGGATTGCATTGCCTGGCATGATAGGACGCCAATATTGGCAGAGGCCTTCAGGCGCAGCTGTAACATACATACTAATGATGCAACAAAAACCTTGGCACACCAAGGTACTCACTGTATTTTAAGACACTTTTTTCTTCTCTGTTGGGGATTTTTCCCCCCCACCACAGAATGGCAAGATCAAAATCAGAGTTGTAGCTAGTTCCTAAGGGATTTTTAACATCTAAAGGTCAATAACAAATTAAATATGTGCTAGTTTTTAATGCAGAAAATTGTTTTTTGTTTGGTCTCTGGGTTTAAAATTATTAATGTAAAATCAGAAGCATAAAGCCTGGTTTTGGACCATGGGAACACTTACTGAGAGAACATTAAGCTTCACATGGGCTCAGGAATCTAAAAAACACCTAGGAGTCCAACTTACGCTGAAAAGGAATAAGCTTTTTGATGCTAACGTTGTACCGCTGCTTCAAAAGCTCAAAGCAGAATTAATTAATTGTCAGAAACATGAAACATCTTGGGACCAATAGCTCAATTAAAATGAACCAAACTACCCCAAAGGATGGTTTTATTCCTAGTTCTGCAGAACTAATGAAAAAGCCACACTTAGTCAATTAGAGATGAGCTCAAGTTGCACCAATTCAACTGCAGGTGGGATTTTAAACCAAAGGGAATGCCTTCGTGGACACTTTTCTTGGGAACATCTACACACAAAGTTGCACTCAGGCCATTTCTGTGTTACAGTGCGCCATGGCTGTGCTTCAGTAGGGCAGACACCTCCTACAGCAATGGAAGGGGTTATGCCTTGGCTGTAGGAACTCCACCTCCCTGAGAAACAGTAGCATTTATCCGTTGTCCTAGCTGCGTCTACACTGGGCGTTAGGCTGGCGTAGCTACAGCGTGAGGGTGTGTTCATTTTTCACAGCCCTGAGCTCCAGAGCTTTGTCAACCTGACCAGGCCTCACTCAGGTTAACCTTCAGTGCAGACCCGGCAACTTTGTGTTTGGACGGGCCTCGGGGGGTTGACAAGAAAATCACTTTGCAGAGCGAACAGGGTCAGGGAGACTCGTGGTTCCAAAACTGTTTAGTTGCCCTAAGGCAGCCCAGATCTGAGCTCCTATGAATCTCGCTGGACCTTGGATAATGACTGAACTGCTAGACGTCCCTGGAAATGAGGCCAGGATGTAAATGACCTAACTCATACATTAGACTTGTTTTAAAAATACGGGATCAGGTGGGGTTCAAAGACAGTCCTGGCCCCTGGGCTTTTAGACGTAACCCCACTTTTCCCTCCATCTGTGGGTTTTGCTCTGCTGTCCATCCCTGTAGAATCATAGCATCGTAGGATTGGAAGGGACCTCAATACGTCATCTAGTCCTGCCCCCTGCACGCAAAGCAGGACTGATTATTATCTAGGCCATCCCTGACAGGTGTCTGTCCAGCCTGCTCTTAAAAATCTCCAACGATGGAGATTCCACAGCCTCCCTAGGCAAGTCATTCCAGTGCTTTTTTCCCCACATTTTTCCTAATGTCCAATCTAACCCGCCCTTGCTGCAATTTAAGCCCATTGCCTCTTGTCCTATCCTCAGAGGTTAACCAGGATAATGAGAAGTGTCTTCCACATAAAATAGGTTAGCACCAGAGAAGTTGTCCCAAGTGGACTTCTTGAGTCTTTGGTTTTTCTCCCATTTCAGGGTATGGAAAGCTGTGCTGGAGGGAGGTTTTGGGGGCGTGGATGGGTGATGCTGGGAATGTTACCGAAGGAAAGTTTTATCAGCTAGGGAGATTGGACAGCATTATCTCAGGCTGGTTTCTGGTTTCATCTAATCTCCTCTGGAAGTTCATTTCTCAGCCAATCTCTGAGCTGAGAATAGTGAGGATTCTCCCTCCCGCAAAGACACCTTTTAATGCAGGTGGGGACACTCTGGATTGCTGCCATTTAGGGGCCCCACCCACCTTTCCTTGGTGGCTTTTGATTTATCCTCCCATAAGGAAAGAGAAATAGAGAAAGCTGGGCCATGGGTGGGTGTATCTAACCAGGGCCACATTACCTTTCACAGATCATCTTCACAGGCCGGGGTGTTTTCCGTTCCTCTCCTGGCCCAGGCAGTGTCCAACTCTTCCCCCAGCACATCCCAGGACGTGTGCACAGGCCTGGGTTTGGGACAATGGTGTCCCTGGGTGTGTCCACACTGCCCTGAAGGCTTGATGGTGGTATGGGTTGGCGGAGCAGTGCTAGCTTTCACTTAGCTCGCCCGGGAAATGATAGTAATGAAAATACGGTGGCATGGGCTAGCAACCAGCGTAAATACCCTGGGTCCCAGCCAGGCACCTGTTTGCTAGCCCAGTCACCCTGTCTTCATTATTGTTACCCCTGCTGGCGAAATTAAAGCTACCCTGGGTTCGCTACCCCTGCTACAGTCACAACTTCCCTGGCAACAGAGAGACACACCAAGGCCCCTTTGCACAGATCGAGCCCGCTGCCTGTGCTATGTGGGGACATACAGGGCGTCAGGTTCTGCGACTGTCATTTCTCTAGTACCACATTCCCTACAAAATGTGGGAGCAAACTATACCTGGGGTACAGCAATGGCCGTCTGGGCAGCCACTTTCCAACAATATGCTGCGTGCCTAGCCACAGCTTATTTTTGCTTCTTAATGACTCCCAGCTTTGCAATTGCAATGAGCTGATGCAGCTGTTCGCACGGAATGGGTCCCTTCCCTCACGGCCCCGCCGTCTGCCGTTGCCATGCGCCTGCACTCAGCAAGCGAATGCACACACCCACACGCCATTCGGCTTGCTTTCCAAATTTGCTCGGCCCACTGAGCAAAAAGTTTATAGGACTCATTCAAATCAGAGCCGTGGGAGGAAAAAGGGCTCGTTGTCATGCCGCTTTCCAGAGCAGAACTGAATGACAGAAGGAATGACGGGCAGGCATGGCAGAGTCAAAACTTTTGATCCAAATATGCTTCTATTTGGGGGGACGTTTAGGTCCTGATCCAAATGCTGACTCTGCCCTGTCCCTCATTTCTGTAATGGGTAGACTCAAAGCCTGGGATTCAAACGCCCAGGCTTTGGAGAGGTCAAGGATGTGGCTATAAGTCTGGTCTGTGTCGACAGCACCGTCTTAAAACGTATCCTTTCCAATTGTGAGCGCGAGATCTCAGAACGCGTGTGTTTATAAAGATTTACTTCTCCAGCTACATAGGGGAGAGCTCTGTAACCAGAGCTCCTGGAACACTTCCCTCCTGAACTGACTCACGCCACGTCTATGCTAGAGAACTTACAACGGCACAGCCATACCAATGCCGTGGGATCTCTCACGTAGCCGCTCTATCCCGACAGGCGAGAGATCTCCCATCGACATAATTAAACCCCCAGTGAGTGAGGGTAGCTCTGTCGGCGGAAGAAGCTTTGGTGTGGACAAGCCCTCGGCGGCCCACCTTAGATGCGATGAGTTGATTTATACCCTCCACCCTCCTGAGCGCTTAGTGCTGCCACTGTATGGGCAGTGACACAATCAACACACAGCCGCTGCGACAGTAACGTCATATCTTAAAGGAACCAAGGACCAATCAGCAGTAAGAAGAAGCAAACACTTAGTAGGGGGAAAGGAGAGGGTTAAATTAAAACAAGGGCCTTGGTAGGAACCAGGGAGACAAGGATCCAGAGCACATCAACGACCAGTCACTCGCGCTCTCAGATAATCATTGTTCTTCCCTTCTTCGCGTGGCTGATGTAAATGGAGAGCAACAACTGTAATTTTACATTCAGATGGTTAAGCCACATGGTAGCAGAGTGTATCGCTGGGGTGGCTTCTTTGTATTTGTCAATCGGGCATAGAAGCGTCTATTATTTTTTTAAGTTGATTGAAAACTCATTTGTCTATATGTCTGGTTACCCACTTTAACCTTGTAAATAACTCGCTTATTTCCTTTGCCTATATAATAAATCTTCAGAGAGTTTATTATAGGATTGTCTTCAGTGTGAGAGCTAAGGTGCAATTGACCTGGGTAAGTGACTGGTCCTTTGGGACTGGGATTAACTGGAACATTGCAGTGATCCTTAGTGTAAGAGACCATCTATCACAAAGGTAAGCTCACCTCGGTGGCGAAACAGATCAGAGCACCCAGAGGGACTGTCTGTGACTCTGTGGTAAGGTTGCTCTAGTCCCGGAGGAGTTTACGCTTAATAATTGCTGAAATCCAAGTCCAGAACTCAGGGCCAATTTGGGGTCTGTGCCCTGCTTTTTAACAGTCTCCTCCAAGGTTGGTTCTCATGGAGATGAGCCACTGAAGACCAGCTTGACAGAAAGAAAGACTGAATACCGTCGCTCCTTTGCCAAGTGGAAGCAGCGTTAGGGGTCTTGCGAATCCCGCCTGGGGCAGAGATCCGTGACAGGAAGCCATGTGTCTCCCGAGCGTGACGTATTGATTTACAAGCCACGTGCAAGCCCTGTTTCCCTGAACTCGGGTGGGAGGAAACGACATTGTTGGGGGCTCCAGCTTGCACACATCTCCTGGCAGGCTCTGCTGCCCTGTCCCAAGAAGCAAGTGCCTTGGGCTTCTGTCTCTCTCTCCAGGGCTTGCCTGTGGTCTCATACAGATCCAGCTGCTTAAACGCATGCTGCGTCGCTCTCCTCCCTCAACCCCGGCACGTTACGCCTGGGGAATTTTGAGTCCTATGCTCCCCTTGGATTTCAGGGTCTGGCCACCTACCCTCCTTCTGTGCAAGGAAGCAGCACGGGTGGCGCCACCCCCCCACACTGCTACAGCGCCCGGCTTGCAGGCAGCCAGATCTTGGCAGAGTAGGCAGTTCACTCCTCGCCCTCATGCTGGAGTCTGGCGCAAAAGCAGCCTCCTGGGTGAGGCTGGCAGACAAACTGCAGTGGGCTCTGGTAGCTGCTCAGCTTCTTTGTCGCTCCTCTCCCCGTACTAGTTGGGTGGGATGGGCTGACTTCTCCCCGCCCTATGGCTTCAGGAGCTGAGCTGGTCTGGGGACAGCTAGCTGAAGGGGGGCACCCTGTGGCTGAACACCTCTGCAGAAGTAAAATGGAGCTGCCTCTCCAGCCCTGCATAATGCAACTGATTGGCTACGGGTCCCTCTGCCACTGGCAGCCAACTCCCTTACCTCCCCTCACCTCGTTGCAACTGTGTTCGGGCACGATGGCTGGTTGTCCAGGCACGTCAGTCAGGCTACTGGCCCAATCATTTCTCTTCCACACATGCTGCTTCTGTCTGCTGCTTTCTGTCTCTCTGTCCAAGCTGTTTCTCCCAAAAATGGCACGAAGGGGAGATGCAATTTTTTGCTCCCTGTTCGTTACGGTGCTGCCTTCTCCAGTTGCTTAGAATTTACAGTCATGCCAGGAACAACACTCAGACCTCCAGCTTCCAAAGCACATATCCCTGTCACCTGAGCTATCAGCAGTATAGGGCCCATGACACAGCATTTAGTGGTTCTGACATCAGCCTGTAGAGGGCAGTGGTGTACATATAGATATACATATATACACACACATACCCTCTGTCTCTCTCGCTCAATCCAGTTAACTGCAATGTGAATGATTAATTATTTTACTTTTCTTTCTTGTTATTAGCAAATTGCAGGATGGCAAAGTCCAAACATTCAAAGATCTTGAGTCCCTCCTTGCCCCCCGCAACCCCCCCAAAATCAAAAGATTGACTTCAAAATCATACGATTTGTTTAAATAATGCATTTTGGCTGCTGTCTTTTTGCCGTCTCGTTTCAGAGTCTTTAGGATGCACCTGAGCCACGTTTTCAAGTCTTTCTCTGCGACCATGTGGGCTAGAAATCTCTTTTTTTTAATAGAAAAGCTGAAATTCTCACCTAATCACTTGCCTCTAGTAGCTGGAGCTTTACAAAAAAACCCAAAACCAAACCCAACCAAGAAATCTGATGACATTCACAACGAAATGGCAAAAGCTGGAAATGCTGCTTTACTGTGACGATATTCTGTACATTTCCTTTGCCTCCAAAGCCCTGTGGGGAACGTCAAAGGGGCTGCAGCTGGAAGTCATGGCAAATGGTAGTGATAAAGGCAACTGTGGCGTGGGTAGTGGTAAGGTTGGCATGTAAATTGTTCTCAGCAGCCACAGCTTTGAGTAGGGATGGCACTGCATTAAATGAGTCATTGAGAGTTACTGAATCACTGTGCGAGCTGAGGTGAAATGCCACCAGTTAGAAAGCAGCATGTTATCATTCAAGGGCTGGCTCCATAAGGGGGAAGCTCGGGATGTGGAAGTATTTTCAGTGGACTAAACTCTCATCTCTGCCTTCTATCCATGTTAAAAAAAAAACAAAGAACTGACAAGAGAAAAATCTATTCACCTACAGCCTCTTTCTATCTCCTATGGATAGCAGGCGGATTAGGATTTTATTACCTTTCTCATAGCCTTGCGGCCCCTGATTATTTTTTATTACTAATTAGGCTTGGAAGGATCAATTTTTTAGCAGTGAATATTGATAAATGTCAATTTCATTGTACATACACAAACTGATGAAAAAATATTGTCATCGATACTAATTGAAATTTACAGGTATGCAAAGTAAGGAAAATGTTGCTTGAGAACTTACTAAAGTTTGAGTTACGGCAATTTACTTTGTATAGTTTGACATATGATGTTGACTGTTAGAAAACTCTACCTTTCTGAATCAGCGTCTACAGTCATTAAATATTTATTGTCCAACCACACCCCATGATTTCTAACCGTGAACATTTAAATAGATACAAATATTTTTAAAATGCTTGCAACCCATAATTTTGCACAACTGTGATAATTTAAATAAATAAACATTGAAAAAATACTTTAAAATAAACATTATCCATCAAAATTATTTTAAAAAACTTTGAATTCTGCCAAACCCGGTTATTATTATTTTTTAAATTGTTATTAAAAATAATTAAGGTTGCAAAGTCGAGCACTCAGAAGTTAGGAAATGCCAAAATTAAGGTTGTCTGTGTAACCTTAACTCTGCCCGGTTGTGTATCTTCATGATGGTACAGACTTTAATCACATGATCACACCGTTTTTTCTCTCCCTCCCCCCAGGAGCCCCTGCCCCATTCAGGATGCACAGCGCTCAGGTAATGAACCTCCCTGGAACCCCCTCTCAGATAGTTAAAGGCTGCTATCGAATCCCCCCTCATTCTTGTCTTCTGCAGACTGAACAAGCCTAGTTCCCTCAGCCTCTCCTCATAAGTCATGTGCTCCAACCCCCTTATCATTTTTGTTACCCTCCTCTGGACTCTCCAATTTGTCCACATCCTTTCTGTAGTGGGGGACTCAAAACTGGACACAGTACTCCAGATGTGGCCTCACCAATGCCAAACCACCTGGCACTATTCATATGATTTTACAGATTTCTTTACATCACTAAAATCCAACTCAGCAGTGGGTTAGCAGTTCCCTAACTAGCTGTTCTCTTCCTTCCTTATCTTTGTTTTGGATACTGGCGTTCCAGGTACTTATCCATGAAGGGACTTCCCTAGGTTGTACAGAGACATAGAAGGATGTATCTTGATTTGGACAAGTTTCCTGTCTGCCAGTGCCAAATGATTACTTCAGTAAATTCAGGGTGTTATGGGATACTTAGCATAAGAGAACAGGATTATGGTAGAGGCCACTTTAGAGTATATATCACTGTTATAATATCTGTGCTTAATATTACCAGTGCTTTAAGCGTACCAATATGTATATAGTGTGTGGCTAATACAGATTATTAATACGCTATATATTTATATGCTAACCAGCATATATTAGTCGACAACTTCCAGCTCCAGGGCAGACATGCCTTAAAGATGGAGAATTCAGTGCTCAATCTGAGTTACATGTTCAATTTGTTGGGGTTAAAATTTGCTGGACCTTGTGTTTGCTGGAGAAGCGAGCCAGAAGGTCATTTTGAGAGTCCCTGTGTGTAGGGCTTAGATGCCCAGAAACCAGTGTGAGCTGACCGGGCCCCTTACAAAGGCACCTATCAAACATCAGACAGCAGCAGCTTAAATGCCATCTGCAAAAGACTGCAAGGATTCAGTGAAGGTGCCTTGTGATGCTGAGGGGTAGAACTGGAGTGCAGGGGGTAGGATCACACAATTGGGTACTCCCTGATCTCGGGAGATCAGGGTGGGAAGTTAAATTTGCTCAGACACAGAAGCTTGAAATTCACCTAACACATTAATGGAGAGGACCCAAGCATTATGACAGCCAAGGCCATGCTGGCAACTCTATGAAAGAGAGAGAGCACAGTGTGTTTCTCACTCAGTAAAAGTCTGCATTTGACACAGAACTCAGAGCTGCAGCTGCCTTACGGATGCCCTTGGAGCAGACAGACTCTTGCTGTCTACAGGTGCTGCACATACTAAGCAGAATGATAGCCTCCCCCTCTTTCAGCAACATTGCTACCTACGCTCATGCGACTATCAAAACCTGTAGTTGATCAGCTTTGCCTTGACTCCACAGTGACCGTGTGCTGCACTGATTTCAGTGAGCTGGCTTGCAGTGTAAACGAGAGCAGAATTTTATCCTCGTGGTGCTAAAAGGTCAGTACAATCTCCCAGTCTGGATACTGGATCCTCCAAAATTTGGATCGAGGATTTTGGTTCAGTTTATTATAAAGACAGGAGCTCTTTGCAAAATTCTGATCCAGTTCCAGGTTCAGATTACAAACTCTGAGAGCCTGGGCGTGTTTGGGGCTATGGGTCTTGGTTGGAGCTCTTGGCTAGTAAAGAGAAAAGGTTGTAAGCCCATTGCCTCTGTCATGACCCTCTATCCCCTCCAGCTTGGCACTGTCTGCAGCTCTGAGATTCTTATGTCCGCTGATTACAGACAGGTCTACATTTGGAAGGCTTTGCCTATCCAGCTATTGTACCAGCCTACATACCACAGTCCCACTAGCCTGGGCCACACTAAAAAATGAGGTTGACCCACCTATGTGACAGAGTTAAGTTGATCTAACCTCCAATGTGGACAGCGGTAGGTCAATGGAAGAATTCTTCTGTCATCCCATTGCATTCTTATGCCATCCTAGCGATTGCCTCCCTGGGAGGTGGATTAGCTATGCCGATGGGAAACCCCTCTCGTTGGCATAGGTAGCGCCTATACTGAAGCCGCAGTGAGTTTCAAGTGTAAACAAGCCCATAAACTCATGGACCCATAAAGCCAGAAGGATCCTCGTGATCAGCTGATTTCCTGCACATCACATGCCACAAAACCTCGACCACCCACTCCTGTCCTAGCCCATAACCTCTGGCTGAGTTACTGAAGTCCTCAAATATTGACCTAAAGCACACCTAGCATGCGTACAGCTCTTACCGCAAACCAGCTTTTCCCAGGGTAGCTTATTCCAGCCCTTCTGAGTGAAACAAGCAACACTGGCAAAAGGTCTTCACCAGGGTCTTTTGGCAGCACAGCTCTGTCAGTCACAAATCACACTTCATCAAAGGTTTGCCGTGTGGACCTGGCCTTAGAGACAATTTCAGATGGGTGGCAATTTGGCTAATCCTTGGAAACTGATCCTTAGCTGTAAATGGTCTCTATTGACTTCAGTGGAGGTTTACACCAGCTGAGAATCTGACTGTTGACTTTAACAGAGCCAGGTCCATTTGCCTCAGCTGTGCATCCATAGATGTCGAGAGAGGTACATCAGTTTACGCCAGCTGAGGAACTGGCCCATCAACAACAGGGGGGTTATGCCCATTTATATCAGCTGTTCTTTTACGTAAATCTTGCTGAGAAATTGATCTTTTTTGCATTCTTCAATGCTAAAAAATCGTTCAAGCCCCACATGTATTCAAACTTTTAGCTCATTTAGAGAGGGAGAAGGTGGGAGGAGACACTGGCCACAATTAGATTCCAAAAAGCCCCCTGGGAATTGAAACACCAGTGAATCTAGGCGACACTAAATGCAAAAACCATCACTTCCATTTAGACTATTCTCAGTTGCTTCCCTCACATCCCACAGCCGTTATGACGCTCTTGGGAAGATGCTTTCAGATGCCATTGTTTAAGTGGAATTCCCCAAGGCTGTTCTGAGTGGAAAGTCAGTAAAGTGGCACGGCTGGAAGAAATGTAAAGAACAAACAGGCGCAGATGAGCGAAAGATGAATAACACATGGAGGTGTGGCATTCGTTTGATAAAAATGCAAAGTGAAATTTCACAACACGCTGCCTCAGTCTAAAAGGCCTCTTCATGCTCTCTGGAGAATTTATAGTGTAACGGCTGGGCCTCCTCTCACTCGCATCAACAGAACTATGCTGATGTTGGTGGTCTGACTCCTGGTTTACGCTGATATAAGAGAGATCAGAATCAGGGCTAGCGGGCCTCGCTGTTAGCTCCACTCCGGCGACACAAAGCAGTGGTGACGCATTAGGAGGCAGGGAGCTCAGCTGGAAGATGACCATGTGCACATTTTAACCTTGCTAGATCAGCGCGGCTGCCTCTTGTGCCGTTCATGCGTGCTCCGCAGCACTGGTGCAAGCAGCTCCATGGACCTCCTAAGGTGCTCTGCCGAGCAGCCGTGAAAATCAGATGGCCTAGATCACATGCTGCGGCAAAGCCACACTCACCCGGGAACCTCTGGGTCGTAATTATGCTTCACACCGTGACCACGCAAAACTTCACGGTCACATCAAGGCTGGAACTCAGAGCTTCCGGCTCCAGACGCATGAGCCCCAGGCATGCAAGCTAGAGGAGAAGCTTCTTGTAGGGCTTAGTAGTAAAGGGTGTATGATACACCTTCTAATGCCATCCAGTAGGGAGCAATCGTACCCATGTGAGGCTGTGGCCTGACTCCCTCAAGGGAAGGAACGCTGTGTCGCCATCTAGTGGTAAACTGGAGGAAGGGACAGAATGCGTCAGACCTTATTTGCATGTTGCTAAGCCCCGTCTCAGGATGCCGATTTTGCTTCTTTTGTTTAAAGTTCATTTTGGTTTCGGGCAAAGGGGTGATGGAATGTTATTGTCCTTGTTGTGTGACAAAAGGGCAATGGAAGGGCACTGAATATGGCCGGAGTGAAGAGTCACCCTAACGAAACCTCATTTGTGCAGCTCTGGATAATGGGACTTGGCCACAGAACAGAGGAAAAGAGTGAGGGGGAATTTCCTCCTTAGTTAGGAGCAAATGCCTGAGAGTGAGGATTCTGTTTAAGAGTCCTATATGTTATTGGCACACTCCCTTTCCCCCTCATGCAGGTAGTCTAAAAAGGAAGCTCTAATAAGGGATCCACCACCTAGTGTTACTGGAGCTGAATTAGGTGGACCCTGGACACCCACATGTGGTATCATTGCAGGAGGTGGTGTGGCAACTGCATTGTGTTGAGAGATCATGCCAGTGGCATAGCAAATTGCTCCCCATCTAGCACCACTAGAGCTGTTCTCCCTATAGCTAGGTTGGATGGTGGAGCCTCTGTACGGGGCATGGCAGAGACAGTATCATGGCCAGAAGGGGCAGCCTAGAAAGAGATGGTGTAGAGTTGGCTGTCAGGCATCTCTTCATGGAAGCCAGACACAGCCCCGTAGGGGCTGGAAATGAACCGGTTCGAGCGAACTGGGTTCTGGGACTTCTAACCGCTGGCAACAAACTCTGAGAGGGGTGAAGGAAGAAGGAAGGGAAAAATGGCGTGTTAAAGGGACATTTGTCCATTGGATGCTCACACTAGCACATGGGGAAACTGAGGCCAGAGACTATTGGCCAAGATACTGGGTAAGCGTGGGCATTTTGCTTATTGCTCATATAACCCAACTGTTGTTTTATTGTTGTGTGTTTTCCCAAGTTGATGCTGGCTTCCTTTCCCCCTTACAAACATTTGCTTTGCTTCATATAGTCTCTTTGCTTGTGAGAGGGGGAATATTGCCTCTTAAGGGCGTCCCAGGGGGGTATTTAGTTTTTCCTGGTTTCTGGATAGGTTCTTAAGCTGATGAGGCATGTTAATTTCAAGAAGACCCCTCAGGTATTTGAACCTGTTCCTTTTCCTTTCGACAAGAGCTGGCAAAAGAGTTACACACATACACACTTGACTGTTCATGACAATACTACAACTGCATTATTGATCATGATGAGGGGCGGGAGGGTTGGGCCAGGATGTTTCTAGTCTTGCAATAAAATCTTAGCATCTGATGCTATCTCAAAAGCAAAGTACAAAGCAGATAATTGTCCGCTCACTTCCATAGCTGACTCAGTGGTGGATAAAACATTTATGTTGTTTTGTTTTAAGTAGCTTGACAGCGGTAAAATGGATGTTTCAAGTTCCTTTATCTTTTTTATTAGTCAATATCCTCTACTGCTTGTTTCCCTTTAATAAAATCACCCATAAACTTACGACTCCATATCCGGAATTATGATTTGATCTCTGTAGTGAATTCCTCTGCACAGTGCTTTCATATGATGAAGTAAGACAACAGCAGAGCAGTTTGAAGGCCGCAGGTTTAGAAATCTCTAGTATGTCACGCTTCAAAACACACCCACAACATCAATTTCACCAAATATTTCTTAGTAAGTTCAATTTTCTGTGAAATGCAAGAAAACAAAGAGGAATAGCTGTTCAGACAGAATGTTTTAAAGGAAGTAATGCCCAATGGTTACAACGCAGGCTTAGGAGTAAGAATTCTTTTCTTGGCTCTTCCAGTGATTCGCCATGTGACCAGGGGCACTGTCCCCACTCTGTGCCTCAGTTTCCCCATTCTTAATGTAAGGGGTCTATTAGCCCCTTCCTGAAACTTAGTGGGTCTTTTTGGTTGACCATCTCTAGAGGAAGCAGGACCCTGAAACAGACACAGCCCCAGGGCCAGTGGAGAGAGGCTAACGCAGGCATGCCTGGGCAGGGCGGGGCCGAGCGAAGGACAAAGCAGCAAGTAGCTGGGAAGCCAGAGAGGGGCACAGAGAGCTCATTTGAGCTGAGCTGACCCACAGCAGCAGAGCCGGAGGGGCACCCCAGAGAGCTGAGCCACACAGAGCTGAGCACAGCTGCACCGAGCAGCAGCTGGGGCTGGAGCCCTCTGGAGCCGGGAGCGTGAGCAGCTGGGGAGGGCGAGGGGGACCCTGGGGCCGTGCGGCTACTGCCACAGCAAGTGTCTGACTCTCTGCACCCCTCCAGCGCAGCTGGGGCCTGGGCAGGGCCTGCGACGTGTGACCCAGACTGTGACCCCCTCACACCCCAGGGGCGCTGTCTGCGGTGCCCCCGGGCCAGGCAGTGTTGGGTGATTCCCTTTAACCTTCCTCCTCTTTTCTGATATGTTATTTGCTGTTTGGTTGCTGTCTGTGTCATAAACGGCATTGCCTTGCACTGTACGCAGTGATCAGTGGGGCAGGGCAGCGCCCAGTGCAGAGTTCGTAGCCCGGAGTGGGGACACCCTAGCCCCTGCCCTAAGGGACCACGGCAAGACTGGGCGTTGAGCCCCAGGGACCCCCCCACACAGGAGAGTAGGAGGGCAGCCCTCAAGGTCAGGTGGGCCTCTGGGTAAAAAGAGTGGCAGCAGGGACTCCGCTCCTTTTGCTAGCCAGCTCTACTGGGTCGTACGTAAGCAAGGAAAGTTCCCCACAACAGCGGCCCACTTCCCCGCTTACATTAAGATAGCATTGTTCTGGAGCCCCAGAAAGAGCACAGCATTTAGCTAGGCGGGACAGACAGCACTCTCAGATGACTAGGATCCAAAAATCCACTTCTCCCCTGTTTAATTGAGATGTCTCTGCAGTTAATTTCAGTGACCTACAAGAGCACATTCAGTCTATTTAAACAACGCTCCTGGCCTGGTCCCATGCCTCTTTACAGCTGTTTGCGGGCAGGAACCGGTCTTTGCTCTGGTAAGTTTCCTGCTGTCCAACGTTTTTGCTTACCCCAGGCTAACCCCCGTTCCACTGGGGCTGCTAACGTGTTCAGACTTAGCACGATTTAGCGTCATGCTGGGGCATTTCGTTCTGTGTCGTTATAAAGCCATTCATGAAATCAAAGCAATTCTCTCTCAGCGCCAGGGATTCCTTTGCGCCTTTCTGATAGCTTGGAAAATCACTGTAACTGTCACGGACGCTCAGGGAACGCCGCACTGCAAAGAAAAACCCACAGCTCCAAACCTCTGAGTCCTGATCAATGGCCTCTGGCCGGCAGGGGTCGGGCTGTAGAGCTGCAAAGAGCACTGTAGACATCCAGGCTTACACTGGAGCCTGGGCTTGGAAACCCAGCAAGGCGGGAGGGTCTCGGAGCCTGACTTTGAATATCTACACAGCAATTTTTAGCCCCACAAGCCTGAGTCAATTGACCCAGGCTCGTAAACTCATAGGCGTTCAGGCCAGAAGGGACCATCCTGAACATCTAGACCTCCTGCACGTCGCAGGCCACAGAACCTCATCCACCCCCTCCTGTAATAGACCCCTCGCCTTTGGCGGGCTTACTGAAGTCCAACTCGGGGTTTTCTTTACAGTGTAGACACACTCTAAGGGCTTGTTTAGCAGCCAAACCCTAACTCAGGCTAGTTTTTCCTGTCACGGGCTGTAAAAAGAGGCCCAAGGTCACTCACTTTGATCTGAAACTCTCTGCATTGGAAATCCAGTTCCAGTTTAGGTACTTAATATGGCCCCATCGCCGTCGTACCCAAGCAGCTGACAATCTTTAATGTATTTCTTCTCAGGCAAGCCCCAGGAGATACGGCAGAGTTATTTTCCCCACCCCTAACATTCAGAATGAGGGAGTTCGCCCCCCTCCCCTGAAATCACAAGATGGGTTTAAAAAGTGTGAGGGTTTTTTTTTTTTTAAATGATAAATGTTGGAGTCTTTCTATTTGCCGTTCGGTTTGGTTCTATTTACCTTTGGGCTGCACTTGTGTCAAGTTTCCAAGCTTTTCTCTGCCACCGTGATTTAAAAGAAAGCTGAGATTCTTATGTGAGACCATGATTCCATCAACTGGGGCTTTCTGCAAAACGCTACGGGGAGCTGGCGACAATGGGAACCTGAGCAGTAGAAGCCAAATCACTGCATAGAGCTTGTAGCAGAGTAAATGCATTGTGTAGATGGCAATATAGCACACACGCACAGCCAAGAGGAATGACCTTTGAGCGCTATTCACTCACCAACTGATCTCCCCAGAATATACCACAGCAGCTGAAAACGTAGCACAAAGGCACCCTGGCTTTTCCAGCTGTTCCCCAGTGCCTCTAAAGAGAAATCAGAAAGGTTTCAACAGCCTGGAGCGTGACGTCAGGGTGTGGGCTGTGGGCGTGCCCCCTTATGGACCCTGGCCTGCCATCCTGGGCTTTGTTTGACTTCGTCTCTTTGCCAGCCACAGGAGCAGGTGTGGAAAGGTCGGGGGGAGCAGTTAGGCGAGACAATAATTTACAGAGAGGTTTACAGCTCGGCTTTTATTGCCTGAATGAGAGAGCGGCAGCCCCTGTGGGCCAGAGGCACAGATGGCTCTGAGAACAAAGGTGATTCACCCCAGTGACGACAGGGAACATGGGGCTGGGGTGTATTCTGACACAGTTGGTCCAAATGGCAGCGTGATCGCCCCGTCTCTTCCCGCACGGGAAAGCCAGGAGCTTTAACCTCTAAGCACAAGATCAAATGACTGCTCCACACAAGGTCGGATCCTGATCTCATCCTAGCATGGTCCCATCGGCTTCACGCCTGATTTCTACTGCAGAAATCCGAATGAGGACCACAGCCTGCCAGCTTACAACTAAAAACGTGATGAGCGCATTAAGAAATGTACCCGAGTCCGAAGTCCAGCGATCGAGGGATGGACTGGGACTGCGGTGGAGGACAGGGGTGTAGGTTTAGCCCCAGGAGTTTCGTCAAGAAAGGCTAGCAGGGAAGGTTCGACATACAGCAACACTCTCTCAGAGATCTCTGTATTTCATTTCAAAACAGGAATAGCATCGTCGTGACTATTTTGGCTCCCTCTAACAACCAGGCAGATAGACACACACACACAGACCCTGGGACCGGGTAGATATAAAGAGCAAGTTCTGAGCAGCTCTTAATGTCAGGGCTCTCAACAGCCTTGGTCCGGGATGCCTAAAAGATCACCTACAGCATGGACTGAGGACCGCCATCCACAGCTCTGCCCTTCCATCGCAACGGACCTGATTGCTGCACACGCTTGGCTCGTCTATGCAGGGGACGGTGCTGCCTCAGGGGCCGATCCCAGCCCGTGGAACAGACTGGTACAGAACTGAAGAGCCCGTGCCAACCTCACTCCGTCTGCTCCAGCGGTCAGATGCATGCCTTCCACCTGGCTAGCGCTAACACGCCCAGCACAGCGGACAGCGCACCAAATAACCCACATGCAATTTTCCACCTGGAGAAAGAAGCCGGAAAGAACCCCATGCAATCGATTCTAGGCAGGTTACTTAACACAGAGATGGAAGGCGCTCAGGTGTCCCAGCAATGGCCAGTGGTCTAAGAGGAGAAGATGGTGCCCACGTTTAGCTGCTATAATAAGGTATCAAGCCAGTACTCTTTCAGACCAGCGCTTTTTTCATTCTGCCCACTGAATCCCGGGGCTGGCCATCACCCAGAGAAACATGCATTTATTAAAGGAACATCAATATTGCACCTGGCTCGTTCTGCTCTTAGATTTCGACAGCGTCTCTTGGTACAGCAGCACTAATTAAACTACAGGTTAACGGTGCTGACGCAAGCCCCTCTGCCCCGCTTGTGTGGCAGAGGCAGGGTTTATAACTAGACTGGAGGCGACGCAGGGAACTGGGGTTGCGAGTTCAAATATCTCCGAGGGCTCCGATGGGAAATCATTGTAACGGCGCCTAACGTGGGGGACTGGCTGAAAGGAGGTCTCGTTTATCAACACCGGCTCGGTGCAGAGGACAGGACTGAGCGTTTTTACTGCTCCTTGGACAATCCCACCAGGAGAGCAATTGTGCCCTGTGGCACTAAGTAAG
The DNA here is from genome assembly GCA_007922155.1 of Mesoclemmys tuberculata. Lineage (NCBI taxonomy): Eukaryota > Metazoa > Chordata > Testudines > Chelidae > Mesoclemmys > Mesoclemmys tuberculata. The sequence goes on along the minus strand of ML675616.1, from coordinate 4,177,371 downwards.
CCGAAGGGTGTTTGCCCGAGCAAGGGACGAGGCAAAGCTGAAGGCCCGATGGTGAAGCCCTCACACTCGGCGACGAGCGTTTACTCCCCTCAGGAGCCCCGTAGAAAACTTCAACTAAGGCTACTTGTGCACCATTCCCTACCTCGGCCGGCCTCTCCCACCAGCAGACTCTGGTCAGTCACAATGACCCTCACCCACCCTAGACCTCTCAGCCCACAGACCCTGAAATGGGGGACAGGGACCCCACTGAATGAGGGCAAACACCCCTGGAAATGGGGGGCACTACAAGGGACCTCAAATGTTTTACTGAACACACAGTTCTGTGGGGAAACCAGGCCTGCTCCTCATCTGCCCCCAGCCCCACCTGCCCTCACCATCGTCCGCCCCCTAGATCTGCCCCAACCATCACCCCCCACACCTGGCCCCACCCCCTTCAAAGTTGCCTCTTGAGCCCTCCCCCCCCCAGACCCGGCCCCCACACCCAAGAGCTCTCCCCTCTTGCCCACCCCCCCAGTTGGTGGGGGGAGGAGTCTCATGAAGGGGGAATGCATGGGGGGAGGCACTGCCCCTGCCTTGCTTCTGTGCTGACGGATGGCTCCCCCCGGACAATTCCCCTGCACCCCAACAGGCCAGCCCCGTAGCTAGCTGCTCGGCCAGTGTGGGGCTGCGAAGGGCAGAGGCCGCCCTGTCCTCCATCCAGCAGCCCCTTCAGGATTTGCAATGGTAATGCGGGACAGCTATAAAAATGGGAGCCCAGTGCAGTATGTCCTGACACTTGAGAGGTGCGACTCCCACCCCATTTCCTGCTGCTGTTTATAGGATAAGCCGCTCCTCCAACCCAACTGGCTCTACTAATGAAACCCCAGACTGTCCCAGGTGTGACAGTCAGAGCTCCTTGGACGGGGCTGGCCTTCCGTGGGCAGGGCAGCTCCCTGCGGTTATAAACCAAAACACAAGATTTAGCTTGGGAACACTTCAGAGTCGTATGTGTTCAGCCCAAAAGGGGCCATTTTACCTGAAAGCAGGAAGCAAATTGGATGAAAGTGATCATCGTGTGCTAGGTTTCATGGCTCTAAGGAAAGGAAGACGTGAAAGTAGCAAAATACGGGCAATGGACTTCAAAAAAGCAGATTTAACCAACTCAGAGAATTGGTAGGTAAGGTCCCCTGGGGAAAAAAATCTAAGGGCTAAAGGAGTTCAGGGAGCTGGCAGTTTCTCAACAAGACAATACTAAAGGCACAACAACGAACCATCCTGATGAGACGCAAAGACGAACAAAGGGCTGAGGCGGAGTACAAACGAACAGCGCAAGGGAAGTGTGGGCTGCATAGAACTTGGGTGCAAAATTGGTTGAAAGGCCGTACTCAAAGCGTCGTGCTCCGTGGGGGGCTGCAAACTGAAAGGACGTGTCTAGTGGAGTCCTGCAGCGTGGTCTGTCCTGGGTCAGGCCCTATTCAACCTTTCCATTAACGACTTGGATAATGGAGTGCAGAGTGGGCATGTAAAGACCGCAGATGTCACCAGGCTGGGAGGGTGGGAAGCACTTTGGAGGCCGGGATTGGAATTCAAAATGACCTGGACAAATTTGAGAATTGGTCTGAAATCAACATGAAAGTCAATAAAGACAAGTGCAAAGTACTTCACGTAGGAAAGAAAAACTACACAGTGGGGAATAATGGGCGAGGCTGTAGCACGGCTGGAAAGGATCTAGGGGGGATAGTGGATCACGAATGGAATAGGAGCCAACGTGATGCAGTGGCAAAAAAAGGCTAACATCATTCTGGGGTGTATGAACAGGTGCGTTGTATGTAAGGCACAGGAGGTTATTGTTCCTCCCTATTCGGTACTGCTGGGGCCTCAGCTGCCGTATTGTCTCCAGTTTTGGGTACCATGGTTTAGGAAAGATGTGGACATATCAGAGCTCATCAGAGGAGCACAACAAACATGATAAAAGGTTGAGAAAACCTGAGGAAAGGTTTAAAAAACTGAACATAGTCTTGAGAACAGAAGATGGGGGGGGAGATCTGACAACAGTCTTCAAATATGCGAAGGGTTATAAAGAGGACAGTGATCAGCTGTTCTCCATGTGCAGTAAAGGTAGGACAAGAGGCAGCAAGGGAGCTTTCATCTGCAGCAAGGGAGGTTTAGGTTAGATGTTAGGAAAAGCTTTCTAATTATAAGGGTAGGTAAGCTCTGAAACAGGCTTCAAAGGGAGGCTGTGGGATCCGCCTCACCGGAGGTGTTTAAGTACTGGTTGGACAAACATCTGTCCAGGATGGTCTAGACTCACTTGGCCCTGCCTCAGCACAGGGGGCTGGACCAGATGAGATTTGGAGGTCCCTCCTGGCCTGACATTTCTATAATTAGATCATTCAGTCTCTCCTTCTGCATAACCTAGAGCAGAGAACCTCCCGCAGGGATTCCTGCATAAACCCCAATCATTTGTGGTGGAATCTTAACACCACCTGCTGCCCCGGCTATTATGGGGGTTTTGGGGAGTGGGGAGAGACAGAGGGTGTTTCACTGTATTTGGTGAGACGCTTCCCTGCCCAGGGACAGTGCAGCATAGGTGGTGCTCACAACGGTACTGCTGAGAAGACACACAGGCCACCATTTTCAAACTGAAGCACCTCAAGTTCCGCTCCTAAATCTCTACTTAGAGACCTAAATGTAAATGAACTAATTTCCCCAGGGGCTGAACATTCGCAAATCTTACTGGAGTCCATGGCAGCTGCAGGTACGCAGCACCTTTGGAAATCAAGTCAGTTTCACCCAGGTAAATGAGGCAGGCACCCCTGCCATGATCAGTCCATTTGAGAGCCCAGGATGTAAAGCCTGGCAGAGCCACTGGCTTCAGTAATGTTCCTTCTGCTCTATAAGGATGTGAGGGTGGAGGATCAGGCACGTGGCACCGAAAGGCCCTTGGTGTAATGGGAGGAATTAACAAGAAAGGAACACAGTAAGCAGGTAAGAAGGGGATGAGTTAATCCTTTTCAAACCCCTCTTTCTTTCTCTGTGAGGGTCATCAAAGGATTTACCCCATAACCAATCAGCTAGTTGCTCTGTCCAGCACGGTAACCCCTCTCTGGGGCCCGGCAATGCTTTAGGGAAAGGAGACAAAATGACGGCGCCAGGACCAGGAATTGAACCTTGGTTTCGAACAGCCTGAGCAAGTGTCTTAAGCGGCAGCCCGCCCTTCCTTTTAAATAGGCTAGCCCACCTAGAGACACGTAAAGAGGCCTGATTCTCGGCGGCCGGGTGAGCAGCATTTTCTGAAAACCAGGCTCCATGTTTACCAAAGTTCAGGAGGCAACACAAGAGACTCCTCTCGGGCTGGAAAGTTCACTGCGAAGCTTGGTCTGGGGAGATTTCTAGCCTGGGACCACCGCAGAGAACCTGGGGTTGCTTCTGGGACTTCGGAACTCTTGCCTCATCCCAGCTGAACTGAAAATCTGACTCGTGGGAGTTTCACCCACCACGAGACGTAACCAAACTTCCCTTCAGCCTGCGCAAACTCCTCATCTTCCAGGCTCCTTGGCCACCACTAATTCCAAAGACTTTATCGTGGGTTGTGTTCACTTTGCTCCATGTTGCCTTTTGTTACCATCAAAGCCGCTCCTCGTTCTGGCAGCTGGCTGGACTCGGGAAGGCAGGATCTCTGGAATGCCAACCCCATCGTGGACTCTTTCTATAGCCTTGGGCAAGTCTCATGACCTAGCTGCCTCAGTTTCCCCAGTCTGTCATGGGGGGACAATAGTACATCCTCATCTACCACAAACGGGTTGTTTTAAATATTGGTTAGTAAGGGCCAAATCTATCTCTGGGGCAACTTCATTAAGGCAGTGGTGCTCACCAGGGATGGTTCTTGCTTTGAATGTCCGCAAATACATGGAAGAGACAAAAGGCCAGTTTTGTAAAGGTACGTAGGCAGCTAAAGATGCAAATAGGTGTCTCGGTGCTTTTAAAAATCCCACTCGGTGCCTATCATGGGCCTAAATATCTTCAAAAATCTGGCGCAAACTGCTAAGTGTTAATGCGATAGCTCTTGCTTCCAAGCAGGAGGGTTCCAGCGAAGCATGTCTGTGTATTCTGCACAGTCCTGGAGTTGGCAACAGCTCCTCTTCTTCGTGTGACTCTCAATAGCTAGCTGCTTTCTTTTTTTTTTTCCTGAATGAGAAGGGACATCTCGGCCCCGTGACGTTACCAGCTCCTTCTGATTTCATTTTAATGAAATCATGTCCAAATGAAGGCTCCGCGTCTGGAGTTACGACTCAGACCCCGTGATCACTCATTTTTATATATACACAAGGGAGGGGGGAAGCGTTTCCATAGAGAGAAAAAATATCATAGCCCTCTTAATAACAATAAAAGAAAAGGCAGGATACAGAAGTTCAGGCTAATGTTCCTGATGTATTTCTCCTTACTCTGAGACAGCAGCTTGCAGCACTGCGCTCTCTCCCTCCTGATCACAGAAGGCTTGCAGGTGAGTGCATTTCTGGGGATTCATTTATTCAAGAGCAACCTGCTTCATTTGCACAAAGTTTAAATATTTCAGGGCTTCTCACAGGTGCTTGGGTTCTTGCTGAACGCCGCATTTCTATGCCAGAGGAGCCATGCATTCTATCAAAAAGCAGTCTAGGAAATTGTATTGAGAGACAAAAGTCTTTTGAGTTACTGAGGGAAAGGATCAGCTAACGCACCGGCTGCAATTTTCAGAGTTTAACTGAGTAGTTCCAGGGATGGGAAAAAGAGAGAGTTTTGACATTTTTTTAGTGGGTATCTGGAAGGGGGACACAAAATGCTGTTTCTAAAGACAGACTGGGAAAGTCAGAGCGAGGCAGCCCCAGGGCTAATGTCTTTTTTGTCCTTGGTGCATCAGCAATGTCCAGTTGGTTTATTAGTTAGGAAAGTGGATGTGACTGTGGATGAGGTCCAAATTTGTAATAATTTGATCTTTCTGCAACTGCTTTCAAAGGGGAAGCTGAACCGCCCAAATCAGATCCAAATAATTAGCTATAGCTGGAGTCATTGTAATGGGGGCCGGGAGGACCAATAATAAGTGAGAAAAAGCTTGCGTCCCAACTTTGCTTGAACTGCCTTGCATGCCTGCTTCACTTTTCCTCCTGTCTTTAGTAGCTAAGAGGCTGCTGTAGGTCCCCAGCCAGTGTGAATTCTGATAGCTCCAATTGTCTGTAGCTTTTTGCTATAATGTCTGTAAATTGTCCATTGGAGCTATGGCAATTTGTGCCAGCTGAAGATGTGCCCCTAAAGGCACCTGTAGCTTACATCTTGTAAATGTCATCATCAAACTCAATCCGAGCCTCTTTGGAAACTGGTTTGTGGCTTCTTTTGGCTGAATCCCACCTCCTTTGGCGGCAGCTCCCAGGAGCAATATTTTGTAATGGTTAACAGTGCACTGGGATTCTCGGGTACCAGAGCCCCAACAGGACAGCTTCCAAACGATATTTTTTGCAGTAGCCAAGGAAAGGGAACTCATTAGCCTTGCCACCGGCAGGGTATTGTGGTGAGATTTTGCCCTGATTGAATTGGTTATTAACCAATCAGCCAAGGAATCAATCAACCAATCAATTGGTTAGGAATTGGTTATTAATCCACGTCCGGGGATTTGAAAACGAACCGTGCTTCGGGGCACATTTCATTTGTGTTTTTTCACGCTCGGCAGACCCCATGGCCACTGGCAACACGAAGGGAGCCAGACAGCACCAAGGGAGCCCCCACAGAGTTTTCAGACACGGAACAAGCTGGTCCTGACTTACCAGACTTGTCCTGTCTGATGATTGCACCAAGAGTGTTACCGACTGATTGAATAGTTAGTTGCGTGGGGCTCAGAGAGATGCAAATTGGCTGACAGATTCTCACTGATCGCTGGGATTTAATCTCTGGCGACAACATTGGATGAGGCTCCGTTTGTTCCTAATTACAGCTCGGTGTTTCCAAACGAAATCTGAAAAATCCAGCTGTCAGCCTGGCAGCTCGTAATAATCCAGGGCCGATAGCCTTAGATACCAACAGAGCACACGGGGCTCCATCCTCAACAGGTGGAAATCCATTGTAGAGCAACGCGGATTTCTACCTGTTGAGGAGCTGGGCCCCTGCATTTATAGGGAAAAATAAGCCAGATGGGTCTTTGCTGAGATCTATTTAGGCACAGGCAGGCAGCTGTCAGACTCTTGTAGGGTGTATTGTTTAAAACCTGTCCAAACGCCAACTACGTGACTCCAGCTCACGCAGCCAGGTTTATTGGTGCAAGTGATGACTCCAGGAGAGCAGCATGAGAGCAATGGACTTCAGACAGGAGGGAGAGTGGAAAGACAGTTTTACAAAACAGATCTCCTCGGAGTCCCTGTCCCTTTGGCCGGAGGGTCCCCATTCTCAGCTTGAGCATTCAAAATGCCAGGTCAAAAGGCCATATCTCAGATGGGGGATATTGTCCTTTTAACATTCATGGCAGAGTTTAAGGCCTGATTTGGCGTGGTGCTGAGTGACTCCCGGACACCCTCCCCTGCCATTAACATCCGTGGGGGTCCACGGTGCTGAACATCTCACAGGGTCGGGCCCACAGTGCTACCAGAACGCCCCAGCCCAAGCGGTGGCAGATGCGGTGCGCGTCTCCCACCTATGGCCCCGCCACAATCCTGACCTCCTCTCCCAGACGTGGCTTCGCACAGCTCGGCCTTTGCACCTCAGGCCTGCCATGGTGCTATTCCAGCCCTGAGGGCCCCATCAGAGCTGGGCCTTGGGACCCACGCTCAGCGCAGGCTGGCCTGCTCCCTCGGCAGCCACAGGGCTGGGCGCAGCAGAAGGGGAAGCCTTGTCTGTTTCCAAGAGGAAGAAGGAGACGGGTGGAGAATGGGCAGAGTCCCAGGGAGAGGGTGGAGGGGTGAGAGGTGGGAACCACTGGCTGAGGACAGGGATGGAAGAAAACAGCACCCTCCCACCCTCGAGCCAGGCCATACTCAGTCTTGCTCTCATGTAGGCTGTCATGGGACCTCAGTCCGAACATGCAGCCCTCTCCTGCCCACATCCACACAGGCATTGTAGGCTTGGCCCGGGGGAGGAGGGGGAGGGCTCGTCTGATCTGAGCAGGGGTTGCCACTTGTCCTGAAACAGGCCACACTGCGAAGTCGTTTCATTGGTCATCTAAGCCGCCGGATGCAGCTAGTTCTGCCGAGAGCAGCGGTGAACTACGCCCTGAGGCAAAGCGCTGAAGCTCACCCTCAGCTTTAAGCAAGTGGCTAGTTCTTCTGGCTCCACGGGGAGCCCGGATGTGCTCAGCATGACACGCAGGCATCCGTGCTCCGCTGGAGCCAGGCCTGGGGCAGCGCTCCCCTGACGTTCTCTGACCTCCTGGCCTCCAAACCACGGCAGGGTGCTATGGGCAGGCGCCGGTTACGTCCCCATTGTGCCTGGCGCCTCGTGGCAAGGAAACACGTGAGAAAGGCTGCGAGCCATGACGGGTTCCTTGCCCAGCCGGCCAGACGAGCTCAGTGGGCGGGCGGGTCCTGCACCATCACGGAGACTCAGACTGACACCTCGCCCTCTTCCAGGAGCCAGAAGGCCGCTTCATCTTTGCCCAACCATGAGGAGCCTTTCTGAGCTGATCTCAGCCCAAAGCGGCTCTTGGAGGAGCTGGCCCGTGCCTGCCCTCATCCAGCTTTCCAATCCGGCTGCCTCACACGGGCCTGTTCGACACCACGTGACCTGCCCAGACCTGATGCGAGGCAGGCAGGAGAGAGGAAAAGGTGTCTCAAGACCCTACAGAGCCATCTATGTCCTGGCAGCCCTGATTTCATCGAGTTTAAGGCCAGACAGAACCACCATATTCCTGAGCGTGCTCCCTGTCACAGGCCATTACATGTCACCCGCCTGCCCCTCTGTGGATCCCCATTCCTTTCATTAAATTAAAGCGTTTCAGTCCTTAAGAAGCTCTGCTGTGTGCCACAGGCCCAGGAGAGACCGAGCGGCCACCTCCCCCCGCAATAGCAGGCTCCATGCCACAGAGCTCCTCAAGGACAATAAACACCCACCACATTTCCATGGTGCTTGGCACTTCCAGAGCATGACACAAAACAGAAACTGGTCCCAACTAAACGCTTGGTCCAGGTGCAGTGACACAGGCCGGCACGCGGCAGGGTTTTGAGCCCGTCTCACCTACTGGGAACGTTCCAGGGACAACCGTAATGAAAATCGAGGCCCCGAGGAACTTCCACATTGAGCGAGCAATTCTGCCACAAGCCGCTGAGTTACCTTCAAATGACAGCCACAGAATTCACCCTGCCGTGGGGGGACACCAGCCCCCCAACCTCATGAGCGTGAGGCGCAAACATCACACCGCACAACTCCATCGTCGGGAAGAGCAGGCAAAAACGCTGCTGCAGCCGCTGGGCTGAAATAAACGGCCTTCCGAACACTCTCTGCTGCAGGTTCCCTGTCCAGACACCCTCTTCCCACTATCTCAGGGGGACGCGTTCTGTAAAAACACCGTCAGCTCCCACCAGACGATGCCTTTTGGGCCAGTGTCCGGAGTCAACAGCCCCAACGCAGGTGCTCTGTGCATTTTTCACTAACAAACCCCAGGCACTACATATTTTCTGAAGGTCGCGTGCATTTTTAAAACCATTTTCATAGCACTGGGGGCCTGATCCTCGGTCACCTTCTACTTTGTGCCATTATTTACGCCCATGCGAAGTGGGGGTAAAATGCCACCCGCTCCAGGTGGTAGCTTTCTGCACAACACAAAAGGTAACTAGATCAGTGGGGTAACTAACAAACACAAAAGTCCACGGGGGCTAGCTGTCACCAGCCCTGAGAATCAGGTGAGGTTTTATATTCCAGGATCTCTGGCTGCGTGAGCATGCACTGAAAAGCAAGCCAGCCCCTCCAGCCCTTCAGCTAGTCACAGCGAGCGGCAACGAAGCCCGCAGCGAGCCAGGCAAGGGGCTGACAATAAAGGATCTGCGTGAGACTTCTGCTTTGGACCCACAACTGGTCTCAGGGGCTCTTTGCTGCGGTGGGGTTGCCATGTCGGTCCCGGGAGATTAGAGAGCCAAGAAGGGCTCTGTGTAAGCCCGGAAGCTCGTCTCTCTCGCCGACAGAGGTAAAACCTATTACCTCACCCACTGTGTCGCTCAGTGGGTACGTCTACACAGCACGGAGAAACCCGCGGCTGGCCCGCGCCAGCTGACTCTGGCTTGTGGGGCTTGAGCCACATCACCGTTTCACTGCTATGGGACCCTCCCCACACACCGTGCTGGGTGCCAGAGCCTGGAAATCTCCACAGCAATGGGACAGCCCTGCCACCCAGGCCCTGTGAGCTGGAGTCAGCTAGCACAAGCCAGCCGGGTGTCCGGTTGCTGTGTAGACATGCCAACGGGGGAGTCTCTGTCACTTGTTACGTGGCTTGCAGTGTATGGAAATATTCACTAGGGGGAGCCTGTTGATCACAAAAGGTCACACACCCAAGGGTCTCTGCCCGCTGCCTGGCCCGTTTTGTTTTATGGCAGGATCTAAAAGGCCCCATAGATACCGGTACAATGGAAAAGCCATACATGGCTGTTTTGAGTCTGCTGCAATGGGTGACAGTGCGGGACAGTAGCTAAATAATAAGATCTAGCGCTTTTCATCCGTAGATCTTAAAGCATTTCATCAAGGAGACCAGTATCATTGTCCCCATTTTGCATATGGGGAAACTGAGGCACAGAACTGGCCCAGAGGGCCAGTGGCAGAGCTGGGAATAGAAGCCAAGTCATCTGTGTCCCGGTGCTCTAGCCACTAGACCACATTACTAGTTCCCAGCTCTACCAACAATTCAGGGGGTGACCATGGGCAGCCAGGCTGAAGGCTCTTTGAGACAGGGACTGTCTTTTCATTATAACAGATGTGCAGCACCTAGCACAGCGGAGCCCCGACCGGAGCCCCTAGGGTTTGCCATAGTATAAATTAATTCCTCTGCGCCTTGGTTTCCTCAGCTGTAAAACTGAAGCAACAGCACCCGCTCTCGGAAAGTGCTGGGCGACCATCCAAAGGACGGTGCCACCCATATGCTGCGGGTTAGAATATGCGGGGAAATATTAGCTGAGCAGTGAACTTTTCTAAAGACAAGGTGAGCGGCTGCGTGTCCAGCCCGGTGGGTCCGTGTGGACCTCCGTGATGGCCAGCGCTTGTGAGCCCCAGCCCGGCTTCCTCCCTGGGCTTTCATTTGTGGGGTGCCACCCCATCTTTGCATGTGAGCCGGCGACAATGCTGCCAGGCAGCCAGCAGGGGGTGCTGTTCAAGCACCAGCTTCCACCATTCGTCCCGTCTGAATCCCAGGTGCATTCACACCATGGCTGCAGGAGAGCTGCTAGAGGGAAGGAAACAAGCAAGCTGCCCAGTTCCCTTGTGGCACGTCCCGGGATGTAGCCGCACTGGTCAAAAACACCCCAACCTCTCTATCGATGACTCCGAGATGGGGCAGAGACCCAAAGGGAAATGGCGGCTTTGCTTTTGCTGCCTTCTTATAACGGCTATGGGTGAGTGGAAGATGAAATGCCGCCCCATTTGGAGCTGTGGGATTCCTGGACCCTAAGGCTAGAAAGGTTCACTGGGCTGATCTGGCTGACGCAGGCTGAGAATCGGAGCTGGAAAGGCCTGTTCCAATGGCCCGCCCCAGCCTGCAATCCAAGCCATTAAGAGCCCCCAGGAATTACTGCACCCTGAGCTTGGGCGTTTTCTTTGCAGCATGATGTGGCACCGTGACTGTCTTCCTTGCACGACAAAGCAGTGGCTGATGGTTGCCTCATGCCAGTGACCACACCAGGACCTTTGAGCATCCACAGCCAGACAATGCATTGTCCCCGTGATGACGACAAGGAGGCTGTGCTGTTAGAAATGCCAGCCCTTCATCCCTCCGTATCTCCCTTTGCCAAAGCAGCCTTGCTCCCTATGGCGGATTCCTCCGTCCGATTTCAAATGGCTCCATACCTGGAGTTTCCATTGCCACTAACAACACCTCGCTCTTATGCAGCACTTTTCATCAGTAGATCTGAAAGGGCTTTACGAAGGATGGTGACATCATGACACCCATTTTATAGATGGGGAAACTGAGGCACAGAGCGGGGCAGTAATAGGCCCAAGGTTGGCCTGGTGGCAGAGTCAGGACTAGAAACCAGATCTCCTGAACCCCATGTCAGCATTTTCTATATTCTGGGCAGGAAAATAACTAAAATCCAGGTATGGGAGGGGGCAGTGCTTAATTTTGTGCCAGGGCTAAGCCCCAGCACCTCGGGGCTTGGCAGCTCACAGCCCTGGCATCTCGGGGCTTGCCACGTCAGTTATGAAAGCAAAAAAATTGTTTGAACCCCGGCACCAATTTCATTCCAAATTAAACACTGCGAGGGGCACCTCCTTCAAGTGGGGGGTTTACATGGGATATTGCAGACAAACAAGGTCTGTGAACAGGGTCAAAACGAGCGCCAGGCTGGCAGGAAACCATCTGTCTCTCCACTCGGTCTGGCTACATCAAGTTTCCTGCCTGTCGTGAATGGCTCATTCGCCGGCTCCAGAGAGATGGGCCCTAAACTCGAGAGATGCTGAGCGTGCGTTGACTCCCCTTGACTTGAAAGGGAGCCGGGATGTCCAGCCCCCCTCAGGAAAAAGCCATCCCAGGGAGGAGAAACCCTTCCAAACCAGAAAGACAATGCCCAGTAGAGCCATGGAAAGGCAGGTGTTTCACAGCCTCCCGCTAGGTTAAACTGGTGGGCCGACCTGCCGCAACCATATTCCAGCCCTGGTCCACCTCCATGCAGGAGTGCTGCGCTCGGGGCAGGGGAACTGGGCGAGGTTCTGTGTTATACAGGTCAGATGAGATGAGCTGTGACTACCCGGGGTCACGAGGAGCGCTGATTGGATCACAAGGGCAGTGAGTCTGGGCCTCTCACGCCGGCCAGAGTGAATGTTTGCTCAGATCACAGAGGATACGTCTACATGGCGCACTCAGCCAGGGCTCTGACTCCGGTTCGTGCCCAAGCCCCCTTCCTTCCACACACAAAACAATCTGACTCGGGTCAGCAAGCACTCAGGACTGTGGCCCGAGGAACATGCTAAGGGGGTGGGTCAGAGCACAAGTCCTGCTGTGACAGATCCAGACCTCTGCCTTGCAGTTTTTAGCCCCACGGCCTGAGCCCTGAAAGCCCGAGTCAATGGACCCAGGCTCTGAGACTCGGTGCCGCGGGCTTTTCGTCACAGTGCCCACAGGTCCCAGAGACCCAGGCGAGTGCACTGTGTAGACGTACCAAGCAGGATTGTGAGCCACTCCTCCTTAGAGAAGCAGCCACTCAGGAACAGAGATAACCACAGGAACATCCCCTCAGGAAACGTTGTTTGGGCAAAAACCTGTATTTTCCACGGAATCAGATCGATTTCAGTGATCCATCAGTTAGAAAAAAACTCCAATGGGTCCCCTTCTGGCACAGAAAGTTTTGATGGGTCATCTTGCAACAGCCTTCGTTTTGAAGGGGACTTTATGTTTCGAGGGGTGAAATAAAACCATTTCAAATGCACCGATAGGGGAAAAACATGCCCTTGGCAGAAAGAGGTGGGGGGGCATACAGTGGAAAGCCGCCAAGGACCTCCATGGTCTGGAGAGCCAGTGAGTGAGACAGAAGCATTTCCACTACCCCCTGGGGACTGGGTTTTCAGAATTTCTGTGCAGTTTTGACTTTTTTGTCCTCACTTGGGATGGAAAATCCATCAGGTGCACCACTGGGCCAACGGAGGGATGGGACGGCTGTACGACAAGTCAGGACCGAGGTGTACTGGAGATGCCCTGTTAGGACTACATAAAAGCTTTGCGGGTGACACAGTTATACGGTCCCTGCCTGCCCTAGACATGGCTCATTCCTTATCGCACTTTTTGTGATAAAGTCCAGGTGACTCGCTCAGGGTGGGCGTTGTTGATATTAATCGACGTATTCTGGTGTCACAAAATCCAGCTGGTTTCATTTGGGTAAATTCCTCGTATATGTGGTGCACAAAATGGTGCAGCTGAACTCACTAAGATTCTCCTCCTTCACTTAAGCTGAGTCAGTGCAAATCCTATTTAAACCAATTTAAGTGCTTCTACATTGAAGGGTTTGCGGTGAGGTAACTAGACCAGTTTTAAATCGAATCAAACTGATGCAAGTTTTCTAATATTGACAAGGCCACAGATCACACGGGCCTAGTTTTCTTCTCCTGATGGAAACCCGTGTAATAGAATGAGGATCCAATCCAGTGTCCCAGATTCATAGAGCTTAAGGCTAGAAGGGACTATTAGATCTTCTGGTCTGACTTGCCTGTGGGCTGTTTACTATTTTCTCAACTTTCTCAACTTCGACAGTGCTAATAACCAAGGACTGATCCAAATGAAATCAATGAGGAGGCTGCCCACTCTTGCCATGTTATCGTGTGTCTCACTTAAAGCCCCACGCTCCTGGAGTCATGTGATTCTGTGAGCCTCTTGGTTTTCATTTTTAAAAAAGGACATTTCTAGCCCCTACGGCTAAGCAGAAAAGCTTGAAAATGTGACCCAAGTGCTTCCTAGAGGCCCAGAAATCAGAAGACAAAGAAAGCAAACCTAAAGCTAATATTTTGTTTGAAATCTCATGATTTTGAAGCCAATCTCATGATGTCGGTGGGCCTGACGCCTAAATTTTGACTCGTCAGGGGTGGTAACACTGAGGTTTCACTGTTGTTTTTAGTCAGATGCACTCTCAGGGCTGCAATAGATGGGTTGCAAACACTGCCTGGAGTTTCCTACTTATATAGGAACAAATGTTACCACCAGCATCAACTAGCAACCTGGAAGCATTCCTACTGGAATTCAGCTTGCCTGGAAGTTTGTTTTTGAAAAGCTGCATTTTGAACCGGGTTTGAGTTGACTATGGTGGGGGGTGGAGCGAGCAAGCCTTTGAAGGTGATGTCAGGGAAGTCAGATCGAGCACAGGGGGCCAAGTGGAAGAAGGGTGGGAGATGACTGCGATTCTGACAATCGTTATAACAGCCTTTGTCTCCCACCCCAGAGTCAGCTGCATTTCCGCAACAGTGACGCACAGCAACCCTTATGCAAGCATAGTCTATAGGTCTGCAAAGCATCAGGTCTACAGTTCAGCATGTAAAATTAAAGGTCACTTTTCTAACAATGGGGCTTAGTGACCCACCCCAAATTGCAGAGGAAACCCAGGGCACATTGGCACACAGAAAGGCCTCACACCCACACCCTTGCTCTAAGCACTTCCTCTTCCACTTCCTCCTAGTTGTGGAATTAGAATCCAGGCATCCTGATTCCCTGTTTGCTGCTCTGACCACTAGACCACACTTCCTTCTAGCTGTGGGAATAGAACCCAGGAGTCCTGACGCCCATCCCCTGGTCTAACTGCTAGACCAC